>QXVX01005845.1:0-15819 GCA_013436065.1 Halocynthia aurantium
ATGGGAAGATGCATTAAGCTCAAAGTATCATTTCCTAAACAGGATACTGAACGATAACTGACGGGTAAGATATGCGAACTGGCAAAACCAGAGAGCGAACCAAGTGAGCGAACGAACAGAGAATAAGATAGGTCTCATGAAATTGGTAGAGACGTGGGGGGGAAATCGTATTTGATAATAACTGGAATTGGATTGGAATATTTGGTTCTATTAAGTTTGTAGCATCAAGATTGTGTTGGTGATACGAACCTGTAAATAAACTTCAAGTGTACAGTCAAAACTTGTGTTGAATTATACCTATCAAAGAGGCATCATTTAACCATCGTATTACGTTTGCTTTTACGCAACCTTCCGATACTGGACAACGATAGCGGAGTTCCTCCTTGTAATCAGGAGTGTATTTGTAGCGGTTGAAAACGACAGAGTACAATATAAACTAACAATAAACTCTTACACGCAACCTGTAACAACCAACGAACGCACAACCCCTACAGCTGTATAGGCATTTTACCTGTGTATTTATTTCGATTGAGTTGGATTTACGAACAATTCCAGTTACGAACAACCTCTTGGAACGTAACCTGTTCGTAAGTTGAGGACTTACTGTACATGTAATAAAAACATGAGAGATTATACAAGATATGATCGTGCAGATCGTCGACGTCGTTCGATCGTATTGCAGTGTCAAGTCCACTACACACACTCTATCATGATTTTTCATTATTTACTTCTTTACTTCTATTGTAATAAGCTTTTTATCCATGGTTAACACAAAGAATTAAGACAAAAGAAATCCAAAATATGCCCGAAACACAAAATATTCACTAGCACAAAACGCTCGGGATGTTACCGCTACGAAATAAACACGTGAATTAAGCGAGTACTGACTGCGCACTCGCAGAGAAGCGCGATAGATTCTGAACGTGCTCTTTTTCTTTTCTCGGTCGCTTGTACCACGAAATTGTACTCTTATATCGAAACACAAATACTCAAAAATCGCGCCTCGTATATCAAGTTTTTCGTACTTAGGGTTACTCGTATTTCGAGGATCTACTGTACTCACAAATCGGATCTCGTATATCAAGTTTCTCGTATTACGAGGATCTACTGTAATCCATAATATAACATTTGAAAAACATAGGGGACACCCGGATTTGAACCAGGGACCTCTCGATCTGCAGTCGTACCACTGAGCTATATCCCCATGAATACCTGGGGCACTTTAAATCAACAGCAGAAATGTATTACAGTATAGGAATAATTATCCGAACTCCGTGGGACCCGAGGATTTCCGAATTACTGACCTGTCCGGTTTTCTGGTACAAAGTGTGATTGATATTAGCACGATATAACATCCTTGCATATTGCCAAACAGTGTTGCCTGTACGCAAGTAACAGAAAAACACTATTATATACTTTATCAACTACAGTATAATCACTTGTGGGACATTGTAAGGGAATAAGTTATCGTTGTAAAGCAATAAATAAATAAATAAATAAATAAATGAATAAACGAATACGCTACGCGGCTTCAAAGAGTATCGCCGGTCTGGTAAGGACAACACCGCGTGCGTGAACTATGAAAATAGCGCCGGAAATCTGGAAAAGACGCAGCGTAGCAGTGAGTGGGAATGGGTTCGATAGAGTGCTAATGGAAAAAGTGCGTCTGTGTCTCGATACATATTCGTTATCGTCGGCTATCTTTGTAACTCACCGGCTGGCATTAGTAATAGCTCGTTAACTCTTTGACTCCGTCTAGCGGACAACAATAAAAATACCAGGAAAAAAATTCCGTTTTTCTTTTCATTCCGGGTTTTATGTTGCAGGAAAATTGGTCCGATACTGTATATATGAATAAAGATATGAAAAAAATGGTGTACACTGTACAGTCTTTAATGTCCATTATAGAATAAATATATAAATACAAAATACCAATCTATTGGAGATGGGGGGCATCGATCCCCGTCAATTTGATCACCCAACGCTGAGAAATTGGGGTTTATGATGGGGCTGAGGTTAAATCATAGTCTTTAACGAAGGAATTCATCAAATTTTTGCCATATTCAATTCTGCAATACGGCTGCTATATCAAGGATAGCTTATGTATCAAGGAGTACGCATACTGAATTTTATTACCCGAACCCCCGGGGAAAACCCCCCGGGGCCATCTTTTTGCAGGTTACCGTGTGTAGGCTAGAATAACCCAAGTCAGGTTAACCCTGCTAAGATACGAAGCTAGCGTCCTTTGAACAGTTCGTTAATTTCTTGTTTGTGGAACGTGTTCAGATGTCTAAACATTGTAACGCGAAAATTCCATAAAATTGAATAAAAGTATCTCTGTAATCAAATAATAATTTTAAGCGAGTTTAAACTACATTTTAATTGTTCGAATACCAACAGCGCAAAAAAATTCCATCTCATTTTACCGGGGTGCACGTTTTTCTCGGTTGAAGTAGCTGAAGCATAACGCAATGCGTCGTCTCGTCTGCTACGTGAATGT
This sequence comes from Halocynthia aurantium, assembly GCA_013436065.1. Taxonomy (NCBI): domain Eukaryota; kingdom Metazoa; phylum Chordata; class Ascidiacea; order Stolidobranchia; family Pyuridae; genus Halocynthia; species Halocynthia aurantium. The sequence continues at coordinate 2,501 of QXVX01005845.1, forward strand.
GGTCGGTTATGAATAGGTATGTAGATCCATTTGGAATTTAATTCGGAAAAATGGTTAGCCTGATTGCATTCTTCGTTTCGCCAGCGCAAATATCAACCTTTGACGCGGCGGTTAATAGGTACATCGAAAATAGCTGCTTATATAAGAAACGCGATGAAGTACCTGGAATTCGTGAGTTTCAACGATACTTGGTTACTTTGGATGCTGAAGAAAGTGAACAACATGGTTTCATTGCTCAGTGTTTTCATACGATTGATAGTGATCAGAACTGCTATGATCAAAAGCAAGTCATTGGTATTGTGACAAGTATTTCCGATGAATCTGGTCTAATCGATGACTACATATATTTCGATATGAGCAAAGTCATGCGTTTCGAAAACTGCGACTCCATTGTTGTTGGAGATCATGTTACTACTGTTGCAAGCAAAGGTGGCGATGGTGGTTGGAGAGCTTTGTCTGTTGCTAAAGTTAGTGAGATTGATGAACAGGAGTGGAACGGAGATTCTTGGACCATACAAGCAAATAACCAAATTCCATATGAAGAAATATCAGATTCTACAATAACTGGTGTAGTTACAGACAAAAATAGCGAATTTGGGTTGATCGATAATGGCATGCATTTCTTAATGAAGGATAATAGCGACTACTTTGAAATCGGTGATTGCATTACTGCAAAAATACTGCAGACTAATTTGGTAACAAATATTCAACCATTGCGTGTGAAAGATATGATAGGCAAGGTAACTCAATCACCATCACAGTATCGTAAAGGACTGATTAGTGACGAAGTAATCTTTTCTGAAAACGTTTGTGAGAAAGGTTACGGACCAAGGAGAAACGACTCAGTTCTTGCGAAAGCGATTGAGTGTAGAAAAGGAGGAAGGTACTGCTGGAGAGCGATATCAGTTTCTCTTTTGGTTAAAGAGAAATGGCCGAATGATAAATTAAAGACAACAAAATCTGACTGGGTGCTACGTGGGCAGCAGCGAAATAGTAGGCGATGTCCAGTTCCATCTTTTCTTCCGAAATATCAAGTTCCTGAGAATTTTCGAGAATGTGTTGACAATTCAGGAGATTTACTTTCTTTATTACCATCCTTGAAGAAAAAACTGTCACCTACAAACTACTCAGCTAAGTTCTCAGCGCTATTGCACCTGGAAGAAATCGCGGCGGAACAGGAGATTCGAAAGTTTTCTATTCACAGTACGAACTTGATACGACGTGGAGAGTACTTGAGCTTGCATGTACCGGGGATCGCCGATGGCAAGCCTTCTTTGTTTGTTGGCGATACTGTTGCACTCCTCCTGGAACAATGCTCTGGTTCGAATCCAGGACATCACGGATTCATTCATCACATCTTAGCTGACGAAGAAGTTTTGCTAATCAAATTCCATGCCACTTTGCATGATAATTTTGAGGAATCAGATAAATATAATGCACGTTTCTCGTACAGCCGGCTGCCTTTTCGAAGATGTCATTTAGCATCTTCGTTGGCACAAAAACATCTTTGTTCCCGAATTCTCATTCAAGATTATTTCAAACTGGAAGTAAATCCAAAACAATGTGACGTATGTCTTGAAGACCAATCCAACAACAAGGCTTGTAATAATGATGCCTGGTACAATAAAGAACTGAATCAACGTCAGAAACAAGCTGTGCAGAGAATGTTACATGGAGAGGCTAAAAGTATTCCTTACATACTGTTTGGTCCGCCCGGTACAGGAAAGACAGTCACCCTTGTCGAAATAATCTTGCAGGTTTATTACAATATTCCCTGGTCCAGAATACTCGTTTGTGCACCTTCAAACAGTGCAGTCGATGTCATATGTGAACGACTCTCTGGGCAGCTCACAGTTGGAGAAATGACAAGATTCAATTCTTACAGAAGACTGGAAAAGAACGTTCCGAAAACCATTCAAAAATTTTGTCGTGGTGAGGAATCAGTTGAAAAAACTTCCAAGTACCGAATAATTCTTACAACGTGTGTGAATTCAGGTATCTTTTACAATTTGTCCTTGCCGCGAGATCACTTCACACACGTTTGCATAGACGAAGCTGGCCAATCATCTGAACCCGAGACCTTAATCCCCGTAGGATTGTCCCTCGATGGACAAGTGATAATGGCTGGGGATCCTGAACAATTGGGTGCAATAATTAAATCACCGGTCAGTAAAGCTTTCGGTCTTGGCATTTCTCTGTTGGAACGCCTCATGGAGTGCGAAAATTATATATGGAATCCTGAGACATTCGAAGACTGCTACGATCCCTTAATTATAACGAAGCTAATTAATAACTATCGATCTCATGCTAAGCTTCTTACACTGCCATCAAAATTATTCTATAATGAAGAATTAGTACCCTGTGCAAATTTGGAAAAATATTACCATGTTTATGACTGGGACTGTCTGCCACAACCAGGATTCCCAATTTTGTTCCACGGTCTTCTTGGTACCCAGACTAGAGAAAGTGACAGTCCCTCGTTGATGAATTGTGCAGAGATTGTACAAGCGATTCGTTACGTAATGATTTTGCAGTCACAAAAAGGTGTGAAAGCAGATGATATTGGAATTATTACCCCGTACAGGAAGCAAGTGGAAAAAATGAGAGCAATGCTGAATTCCGTGGGTATCACCGGAATTAAAGTTGGTTCAGTGGAAGAATTCCAAGGACAGGAACGAGCAATTATCTTGATCTCTACTGTTCGGTCCGTACCATTAGATCCAGACAAATTCAGCATGGAAAATGCAGGGAGTTCCAGAAAAATGCTAGGCTTTTTATCGGATGCAAAAAGATTCAATGTCGCGACTACAAGAGCAAAGGCTTTGATGATTCTTCTTGGAAATCCTTACGTTTTATCGCTGGATTCCAACTGGAAAATTCTGCTCCAATATTGTCTGGAAAATGGTGCATATACCGGTTGCGACTGTGCTAATATCAAGTTTAACACGTAATATGATGCTTCTGTTCATGTTGTGACTAAATTATTGAATGAGGCTATCTAAAAACACATGTTGTTTCATTTCAGAACTTTCTTTGTGTGTGAATAAAATAATTTAAATGCTTCAATTCAAGGGCTTTATTATCTTCATTGTTGCCTTGTACTGGAATGTATTTGTTCATGAAAAATACGAGGATAAAACATGAAATCAAAAAAGAATCCTGCCGAATAATCTCCTCCCTTCCCCAAATTGTGTCAAAAATCAGCTGATTGACGAGCGAACACAATTATATATATACAGTGGTGCCTGTAGTTCGAACTCCTCTACTGTCAAACGCTTTAGACTTCGAACTCTAAATTTGAGATAATTTTCATTCACAGTTTGAACGATGTTTCGACGTCCAAACCAAACGCTGCATAAATGTCATCTGTTGTGCGCCTGATTCGTTTCTCGCTCTTTCTGTGAAAGCACCTAACATAACATTATTCTCGTGCGTTTTCAGTGAGTGCTCTTTTTTCGATTCATTCGTGGTGCTTTTGTTTATAATAACCCCTATATATTAGCCATGGCACCCAAGGAGAGTGTGGAAGCAATGTAGCGCTATAATGCATTGCAGTATTTTAGGGATCGGCAGCATGTTGCCATTTGGATGAGCGGTTGAATTCGACGCGGGGGACACTTTGTTTTACACCCTAACTTATTTGAGTTCGTGGCTATCTGTAGAAATTGTTGGTATTGCGTAATCTTCGTTGCGTGATTTCGTTGAAGTTATTATTGTTGCTTGCCCTTTCTTGCCTCTTCACACGCCTGCACAGTTTGACATTTGTATAGCTGATTAGTCCCCATCTTGATTTTTGGTAGTTTATTATGGAAAGCCAATTATGTTCGAAACCCAACTGCAGTTAAACATTTTCTACTACTAAAATGACCAGGGCTTTTTGGTACATAGTCAGTGTGAGAGGAGGTCTAAACAGTCGCTACGCGACATTATATTCCTTGTTCCACGTGTATAGGAAATGACATGTAATATGATTCATTCCCACGATATAGCGGCGGACGCTACAATCAGTTTGTCGCCTATTTGTAGAGAAAGATCTTGGATGCGCATCTTCAAACTTTGTCAAAAGTTTCTTAAGGCTATATTACATGATATCTAATATGGTCGATTTTCTTCATGGGCGTTTTAGTGAACTTTCACCAGAAAGTATTGCCATCAGCCTATTCTGACCCAAAATGCATATGATATTCCAAATACGTGTTTAAGCACGCAATTAGCTTCAAATTCAAGGAATTGTTTCTTAAGACATACATAACACTCACATTGAAGTTTTTTTTCTCGTAAAGTTGTTGACTCTTGCGTGAAGAGAACTTGTGATATTTCCCGATTCTGACCCAAAGACAGTTTTACGATTATTTGAAGAGGAATTTCTAGGGTGCGCAACTTTAAACTCCGTCAAAAGTTTCTAAAAGACTATATTACACGATATCTGAAAGTTTCGTCGACTTTCTTCCTGTGCGTTATTGTTAGATCAACTAAATACTGATATCAGTCTATTGTTGCTCCTCGTACCTTTCCAGATGAACGTTTATAGATCACGATCTTGCGCCTTCGAGAATGAAAATATTATCATATTCCTCTTTAGAACCCCCGCTGTAATCAGAGTTCTATAGTAATCGTTACCGTAAAATATGCAAGATGACCAGTACCCTTCGTCCCGTAATTATTTAATGGGATTAATATTCAACAACGAGAGGTCTGAAGAAATGTTTAACAGTGGCCGCTGACGTAATGTGACGTCATTAAAGATAATTCTGGTGTTTAAGTATAACGTGATAATACTCAATCTTAACCAAAACGATCACCAATTCCACTGCAATTGACCACCCAAGTCTGGGACTACCTGTATTGACAGTGCTTTTACCCAAGCTTGTAATTCGTGTTTTGTCACCCACAGCAAACCCGCAAAACTTCCCTGATATATTTTTATATAGATTGAGTTCAATATATTTATTGACTTGTATTTTTCCACATGTCGGCTGTGATGATACAAAGTATGCAGTGTAGATAGCCTCTCGGAATCGAATATTACATTGTCTTGTCGTATTATTATTGTACTTTGAGTGGAATGTTGCACGTCATTTAAGATGATTTTGCTGAATATGTGCTTTTGTTGTGAGTAATGCATTAATTCATAATCAGTTTCCCACGATACTATATAATTGGTCACATTAAAAAATGTGCAAACAAAACATTTCTTCAAAAAACTCAACATTCTGTTCAACAATGAATCAGTATACATTTCAGTAAGCCTTATATTTTTCAAGCAACTCGATATAAGGCGAAGGAGGTGAATTGCATAGCCTTTTTAAACATGTTCCATAGACATTTCGAGATGTTGTTTGCTCCCTAGATGTTATTCGGGAGCTTGTGCGAGTGTATTACCTAAAGTCACTAACTGGATGATGACGCACCCAAGATGTTACGATAACGTGAAGGTCACCATAATTGCTGCCGGGAATCCGACATTACTGGTACCCCATTTGTGAGCTGGCGATTGTGGTAGCAGACAGGGAAACGGAATAAGTTTCAAAATACTGTCTTATACTGCCATCTAGCGGTAACTATCATTATTAATAGTTACTTGAATCTAAACAAACTAGAGCTTGAATATATCAAGGTTTATACTACATTAATAGGCTGGTACCCAGACTGTACATTAGGTACAAATACTATAGAATTGTTGGTTAATTATGAAATATTATTGATGGAGCCCCGGGCCCACTTAACATTGAGGACTAGGCTGTTGACTTCGTTTACGCGACTGTAAATTTATAACTGTGGATGAGGGGATCTAAAATAGTCCGCGAACAAACGCTGTTGATCAAAGGCCACTAGTTACGGTTTCTGTAGTGGGGTAATGTATTTATACATCTATTTAGGCTTGTAATAAAACAATAAACTGGAGAGATTCGTGCATTAAGTGCATTTTACTGCATATTGAATGCTACTCCTGCTTTCGTGTTGAGTTTCGGAGTGTGCTACAAGTCCGAAGCTCGTATGGATGAGCCTGTATAATTTACTTCACTCAATCCCGGATTAAATAAAAAGGAATAGATAGTAAAGTCTAGAGCAGTGATTTCCAAACTTTGTGTCGCGACGCATTAGTGTGTCACCTGCCTATGCGGACATTAAAATGTATTGATGTATCAGTATATCTCATAAAGGATTGAATTAACCTCTGGTTTGCTATGGGGGGGGGGGGGGGGGGGGGGGGGGGGATGTATGTTTAAAAAGTGTGTCACCAACTGTAAAAATTTGAAAAGCTCTGGTCTAGAGCAGTGTTCCGCAACCTTTTTTCACATGCGCCACACTCATATTCTTTCAAAATGGGGCGGCACACCTCAACTAACAATGTAAGAGTTTGGTTGTTGTACGCGTTAATTGTCTTGGCGTTGTACCGTTTCAAATTTGCAAGGTTCGAAAATACCTCCTTTGGCGGTTGAGAGTAACAAAGTTTTTAGGAAAATTGTTAAAGATCTAGGAATAGTCCTAAAGCTTCACCTGGATACATTTATCACAAACAAATTTTTCCCGTATAATAATGACAAACGGTCACAATGACCGCCTTGGCGGTTCTAGTGTTAAGGGGGGTTACTATAAGATGGTGCTTATTGAGAGCGAAAACATATTTAAAAAAGTTCTGTTTATTAACAAAAAGTCTAGTCAGGTCACAGTTACACTGCGGCAAACCTAGCATCGTCTCACGGCACCAGTGTGCCGCGGCACATCGGTTGCGCAGCACTGGTCTAGAGTCTAGACTCTAGAATAGACCCTAATCAGTACGTTTAGGAATTTTGAAAAATTGGATTTATGGTGGCGTAATAATTATGTTCATATTGAAGACTACATTCGTTTTCGGCCATCGAAGCACACACACGATGCCGCGTGTTCAGTCAGTGTACAGGACTTCCGAACGAGTTTCATTGTTTGAGTATGAATACTGTAGTCAATCCCCACTAACAAATGTAACTTTACAAATCGTCATCTGGTTAGATTTGGTCTACGCTGTGTTGTTCAATGACAACCACGAGGCAAAGGGATGAACAGTTAGTGCCATTCTTAGCTTTGCAACTCGAACTGCCTTAACAATACTGTTAGTCGAAATTGTTTCACTGAGGAACAATCTATGTTCAATCTGCATCGTGTAGTGCAATATTTGGTGTACATTTGATAGCTCTGGGTAAACAAATTAGATGATAATATTGGAAATGTCTACTACACGTAGATTGCTACTGAAAATACGTACTACTGTATTTTTTTAGGTTCTACATAGGTGTATTCACTACTGTATTGAATATAATCCAGATGAATGTTTTCGTATAAACCATGATATCTATAAAAAGAAAGATGTGGAGCAACAGAAGGCGACGCCCAGCCTTCCTCTTCGCGCTAATCTTAATCTTAACGCTATCACTGTGTTTACATCGGGCCTCCAAGACGCTTTATCTCTCTGGTTTAGACACTGTGGAAGTACCAATAAATCGCAGGGGGGACGCTTTCAGGAGGATGTTGGACATCGACTCTTATATGTTGCAAGAAAAGGAACATACAACTAAAAGGAAGAACTCACAGTTGCTCCTCGTACCTTTCAAGATCAACGTCCCTAGACCAAGATCTAGCGCCTTCGAGAATGAAAACATCAGTGAATATAATATCATTTTCCCTTTTTATATAGTTATACTGTTAAAATTTCGCACAGCGTAAAATATGTAAAGGGTTACTATAGAAAAATCATCTGAATTTTATACTATATTTATTAACAACTGTGCGCGATGGAATCATTCACCCCGAAAATAATTTCATCCGACAACTATTCCCCCATTAAAGTATCACCTCACGTCACCAAACCGAAACGATGTATTTATTACAGCTGACAGATGGTCCATGCTAACAATCGTCAAATCTAAATTTGAAAATCATGATAGAAGGAACACAGTCAGACAGACATGGGGAAGTATCAAGTATCTGGATGGAGTTCGCCTGGAAACGGTCTTCGTACTCGGAGCAGCTGAAAACGAAGATCAACAGCGAGAAATTGTAAAAGAAAATCAACTATTCGGAGATCTTCTTCAAGTCAACATTATTGACAGTTATAAGTAAGTTTAATTCTATTTTCCAACCCGTTTCCTTTCCACATGGCCACCATTACCACTTTATTGCCATATATACCGGTATATAGCTGAGATTTGAATAAAATGTTTATCAAATACAAGAAAACAGGCTTGTGATTTTTATTCAAATTTTAATTACATGAATTTTCAGGAACATAACCATGAAAACCCTTGCTGGAATGAAATGGGCTGTAGACAACATTCCGTCTCACTGGTTGTATTCATCCGCCGATGACGACATGATATTACATCCAGCAAATTTCGCGCGATACGTCGAGAATACGATTATATCCGAAGCACTATCGCTAGCCTTTTCATTTTCCAAGGGTATCGTGAACCTGGAGGTTCCTAAAATAGCAGATCTTCCGATTATGTGTGTTTACGGGTTTAAAGCCAATGATCCACCAGCAAGAAAACCTAGCAGTAAATGGTTTATTAGCGAGGAAGAATACTCTGCAAAATACTGGCCCATGTACTGCAGAGGGGGATGGTACAGCATGCCTATTGTTACAGTGTCGAAGCTCTACGAAATCTCACAGGATGTTTCTTATCTTTACCTGGATGACGTTTGGATCACCGGTCTCCTTAGAATAAAAATGATCAACAAGTTTAACGCTCTAAAACATCCTGGAATGTTACTGGAGCAAGAAGGAATACTGCCTGCACCGCTTTCAGAACGCTCCAATACTGATCTGTATTACAACGCTGATGAAGGGGATTTAGATATGATGTTAGTTAGTCATGCGGTGGTTGATTTTCGTTCGGATATTCCTTCTTGGCTGAAAGAGAAATGGGGAAAATGGGAGAAGTCGGTGTTTGAGAAAATCAAATTTTTCGTACGAGTATGAAGGCTTACCAGGCCATGAGCATCAATTGAGGAGAATAACAGATTGACGTATTATTCGTTCTTGCAAGTTTAGAAAGTTTCTGCTTTGCGGTTTGCATTTTGGCTGAAAACGATTTCATTAGTATGTACAGTATTTTTTATTTACTTGACGGAAATCGTGCCATACAGATATGTCTAGAATTGATTAATTGGTCCAGACAGCAATAATTACTTTGCAAAGGCATCTCAATTCAACGTTAGTAATCAACAATTACGCAAGATAGGTTAGATATCGTTGCAAACAGAGATTACCGGTTTAAAAACGACATTATCATTTTCTAAAGCGCCTAGATGTTATTCGGTAGCTTATGCGAGTGTATTACCTAAAGTCACTAACTTCTCAGTTTCTACCCTATTTGAGTGTAAGCTGGCGATTGTACTTGCAGACAGGGAAACGGAATAATATTTAAAATTCTGTCTTGTACTGCCATCTAGCGGAAACTATAATTATTAATAGTTAATTGAATCTAAACAAAATGGAGCTTAAATAAATTTAGCTATTTACTACATTAATAGACTGTTCACCCGGACTGTAAATTAGGTACAAATACCACAGAACTGTTGGTTATTAAGTAATATTGATAAGGGGAGCCCTGGCCCATTTAACATAGAGGACAAGGTCAGAATCGGGAAATATCATAAGTTCTCTTCACGTGAGAGTTAACAACTTTTCGAAAAAAAAACTTTATTGTGAGTGTTTGTGTATGTCTCGAGAGCCAATTAATTGAATTTGCTTTAAACATGTATTTTGATTATCAAATGCATTTTGGACTAAAATTTGCCGATGGCAATACTTTGTGGTGAAAATTCACCAAAACGTCCAGATGCGCACCCGAGATCTTCCTCTGCAAATAGGCGACAAACTGATTTTAGGTCGCAATCGGGCGGTTTTTGAATTATTTTTTTTGCAAGTAAACTTAAAATTTTAGTCGCATATTGTTCATCGACTATTAACAAAGACGAATATCACTTTTTTAGACCTCTATATTTGATAAAACACGCGTAATTCACGATTTTGTATCACACCAAACTGGCTGATAGAATCTGGCTGATGAGTTCCCCACGGTCCCTAAACTACAATTTATTTATTCCCAGTAAGTTGGGGCAATGTACTTATTTTAGAAAAATTGTTAAGGCATGCGTTCATTTCAAAGTCATTTCCCTGTGTAAAAAGATATAGTGGACCACAAATCCAGTACAATTAAATAAAGAAGCGTAAATATAGGTTAAACCAGGGGTCGGCAACCACCGGTCCGCGGACCGGTGCAGGTCTGTGAGGAATTTGTTACCGGGTCGCGCAGAACCAAGGCCAAATTGCTCCAAAAATTGCCATTTACCGATAAATCGGTATCGGTAAATTTTACCGATATTTATCGGTAGTAATTAAGAAATGGATCACTTAGCTCGAATTAGATCACTAGCACTTAGCTATGATCTACCACTTAAGATCATACAAGATATTCCCCATAAATCCAACAAGACTATGAGCATACCAAACCAGTGAAACTAAAAACGACTATGTGAGAATTGAGACGAACTCTGACTAACATCTATCTAGTATGCTCAAGATTATGCCGGATATACCCCCTAAATTCCGCACGACTATCTGGGGAACTAACAAGTGATATCAAAGATACACTTTGACTAACAGGTCTACCTAGTATACTTAAAATTATGCCAGATATATCACCTTAATTCTGCTGGACGGCAATTTCCTCCATTACAATCAATATTAGGCCAGCGGTATAAACAAGATTCAAAGCTGCAGTTGGGAGTATAGGTCGTCACGTTGATAATTGAAAATATATGAAACGAATAAATTATCTGTCACGGTATACCATGGCATATATCAGGGCAGCACTTCTAAATATCTATGACTAAATCAAGTTTCTACAATATTATGTAATTGGTGTATTATCATTACAGTAAGTGAGTAAGGATGCATTACAGCTTGTTTAGTTCTGCCTCGTTTTTACCTCGAGCAGAGAAAATAACACATTGGGGTTTATCTGTTATACGATTATTTGGAATATCAAGTAAAATTACTTCATAACCCCACAAAAAAATCTTGTCAGTATAAACCAGTGAAAAAAAGCTTGCAAGTTAGCTATCTATATAAAAAGAGCGGAAGTTTGTTCATTTGTCTTTAAACAACATCATTTTCAACGGTTCCTTACCATATTCGATGTACGATGTAATCATGATATATTAACAAATAATTCAGTTCCGTGCTACCTTGGCAAACGGAAGGAAGAGGTTGTCAAATCCTACCTAGTAACACTTCTAATCTGTTTTGTGGAATGATAAGAATGTGAATATATCCCTGAGAGCTTTTGCGTTAAAGTATTTAATTTATCAGGGTTGTGAAGATAACAACGGGCAATTTTATTATTTTTTTCTACCAAATAAGAGCAACTTCAATCAGAAAGTTCTCTGGGGCCACGATTAGGGGCCCTATTCGGAAATGACACTCCCATGCGAATTTTAAGCCTCTTCACATTGAAGTTATGCGCACACGGACAGACATCCACACATACACAAAGTTTCTCCTTTATTTATAAGATACCTGTGGGAAGATGCCTCGCCGCGACGAAAGGAATCCGAGAAGGTACCAGCAATCCACCGTTAATTGCTCCGAATGCGGATCTGGCAACGCCTATCGAAACAGTCCAATAAGCTTCCGAATGGAACATTTCCACGGTAGACAGAACTACATGAGAATATAAAAAAGCGAAGGGAAAAGGAAAAAAATATAACTGATCTATTAAAAAAACACTGTTATTTAGGTCACCAGTCAGTTACTGTGGGACATATGTCTTAAGAAACAATTTCTGGAGTTTGAGGCGGAACATGTTGCTTTATTGGCGTATCATGGACATCAATTGTTGCATCTGATCTGATTCCTATTATACAATGCAACTTCCTAGTTCGGCATAAGAGAGAGATGCGAGACCACACATGATTATACTTACAGCAAACAATGCTGTTCCACTCCAGAAACCGACTTTCTTTTGCAGTTGGAACCGCTTCTCTAATGCATTACTGGACATTGGTACGGATTTGCAATCTGCTAATGATTATTAACTGATTACTTCGTAACGAAGCTGTGATCATTAAACATGATTTCTGTTAAGAAAATATACAACATCGAGATATCATCTCACTCGTTAAAACAATTTATACGTACAATTCTAACACATACACGCCTATCTTTCAAGTTCTAAAATGACTTCAAAGTTTTCAAATTGACCCTTGCATGCTATTGCTAACACATTGATCACAATAACAGAAATGCTCCATGTAAGGCGTTGAAAAATAGAAAATTAAAATCAAAAAAATTCAATATTGTTATAAATGAACAGAAATATACATGCCTTTTATTCCTACGGCTGAATCACACACGATAAAATCTCAATTATAGATATTCATCTATTGCTGATTAGATATTATTGCCTTACGGCTTATTGCTTATTGTCCGTAAACAAAACGCTAGCTCATATAAAATAGCAGCCTGATAAGTCAGGACCTGGTTATCCATACGCAGTCGCCGAATCTTTTTTTTCTCCGTTATTTTTTTCGATCTACAGGAAATAGTAGGTACGCTTCGCGCCTTTTTCCATCCAGTTTGCTCGAATTTGCGCTCCCTTGTTTTTTTTCATGAATGTGTTGTATTTTTGTTTTGAGTCCAAAAAATCGCGAAGTAGGCTTTTCTCTAAGTGGACTTTTATTTCTAACTCTTTTATTGTCGTTTCCCTTTTTTGTTCTCATCGGTAGATCGTCGATTGTTTGTGCAGTCAATCGTTTTTATGGAACTTGGAGTATTCTATCGATTCTCCTCAAATGACAGCTTGAACCCTAGAATGCCAAAGATGGGAGAAATTCATCCAGTGATTTGTTTTTTCTGTGTTGACGGTGTTTAGGGCCATAGTAGGCAGCTGTCCTTCCACGAGTACTTAGTTCATCTCAGCCGATCGCCGTGATAGTTGGTGCGCATTTTCTCGCTCCCTTGTAATTGTGGATTGAAGTGAATTTTACCTATGATTAGCATTACGTGATGTGATTATTTATCAGATTTATCCCACTAAGATTATAAAGTTTTAGGTCACTTACAAGCAGGTAAGGTTTCAGGTCACTTCATCCCAGCGTGAATATGTAGCGGGCGAGGGTTTTGGTGTTTATTGTTAGTTTATTTTGTACTCTGTCGTTTTCAACCGCTACAAATACACTCCTGATTACAAGGAGGAACTCCGCTATCGTTGTCCAGTATCAGAAGGTTGCGTAAAAACGAACGTAATACGATGGTTAAATGATGCCTCTTTGTA
>QXVX01005849.1:0-27955 GCA_013436065.1 Halocynthia aurantium
TATTTCTCCATCATTTAAACTAGCCCCGGTCATGTTATTACCACTTGGCGATCGACATCGCTGCGCTGCATTAGTGTGAACAACACCAGTGGCTGTGACCAGACGATTTTCCCTCCGATTTATCATGCTTGATGCTAGATACATTTACCACTCGATCCATTTCATTTGAAAAACATTATTTGGTATATTAGATATATTGGGAGATGTTATAAAGCTTCAAATATATAAATCTCTGTTAATCCAGCAAAACGGATATGCACAGAACCAAAGATGACGAGCTTTCCTTTTGGTTGGGTTAATGCCACCTAAGAGCAATTTATTTTGAATGGGAAATACAAGGAGCAAAAATAGCGAATGTAGCAAGAAATGTAACCAATTACCAACCATGCATGTAATCATCTATAAACTCATTCCAATCATCCTTGAATAACTCACTCATCGGCCCAAACGAGGCGGTTTTTGTGAAATGATACCAAGACACGGCCTGATCCTTTGGGTTCCTCATCAGATAAATAAACTGTGAACAGAAAAAAAGAATTTTGAGAAGTTTTGCTACAGAGGACAAAAAAAAGGTGTACTTCCATTCCTTACTAATTGTTTCGGTGGTTTTCAGGCCATTGCATATTTCACAAAGTGAATTTTTGGTTCGTCACTTCTACTATTGAAATCAAGTTTTCTCTTGTAAAAATGCTGGCCTTCAGCCTGAACATCATTTAGAAAATTTGGCGGTACACCTGCGACTGTTTTACAGCAAACAGTTTGGGAGTCACTGGTTGGGCTATAAAACTGGTTCCCAACCTTCGCTTACCACTTGAGATANAAGCGGGTAATACATGATTTTTTTACAAGATCTCGTGTTGTGTTGGTTCACATTCGTTAACCTTTGACTTGTGACGTTCCTTTGTTTGATTGTCTTCTGTCACATGTGCTGTGAGTAGTGCATGTGTGAATGTGCGAGTGGCGCATTTGTGAATGCGTAGTTAGTGGTAACTTGGTAAGTACATAGTAAAGCTGGATTTCTCTGCGTCTTATACAAATTTGAAACGAAAAGGGTTGATTTTGCAAGGGTGCGGTTTATACACGGTAAGGGTAATACACCCGAAAGTACGGTATACACGTATCATAATGCATTTACTATGTCATGTAATAAATTGCAATCTACAATTAGACTATCAAATTTAAGATGAAGTCTATTCAGTTATACATATATCGGAAAAGATGTTGCAAGTGCATAAAGAAGTACAGGAATATTATCCAACTTAAACAACAATACTATAGATATCATATTAAATTACAAACCGTAAATTGTATGCCTCAATGATTGAATAAACAAGTTACTACTGCACTGTTTTTCTGAACCATTTATAACAACGTCACCTGTTTTATAATATGACAGCAAGAATACAGAATTTTCTTTGATATCATCCCACTCTTCATCAGCATAACGTATAGTTGCAGCCCTGAATCCTGGATTGATCCTAAATCCTTTCAAATCTTCAATCTCGTGAGTTGCATGAATTCCTTCCATAAAATCATCAACTTCTTTGATGGACTTTTTCAGCAAGGGTATTTGACAGGCGGGAAAGTAACTCGCTAACTCAGCCATGTTTATCTAGCTCTACTCACTTGTCTATGAAATAACCTGTAATAAAAAGGTAGATGCGGATTAATATCTTGCAAGTCTCATGGCGACCCAGAGTATTTTTATGATTAATTTTGACAAAAGAGCAAAATTGCTCTTTCTGTTGCCAAACGAATGTCATGCTTGATAAACTAGAGATTGAGGTAAGGTAAAAATATGCCTCATGATGCCACAATATAAAAATTATTGATAAACTTTAAACCTGATTTGGCAAGATTACTAATAATTTGCTGCTGGCGACTGTATATCTGTGTGAATATTATCTTCCTTTACTTCTTTTATAATGCTGTAATCTATCACTGAATAATTGACTCTTGATTTGTTCACTTAATCTTCCTCAGTGATTTATGTGGATTGTATGAGCTCTGTGCAAAAAGGATATGATACATTTCAACTTTAGTTTTGCCTGATGAGACTTTAAAAGATTACCATACTTTCATAAAGAAAAAATTAAAACGGTAGCCTCCCCACAAACGATAAAATTTACAGCATATCCTACGACTGGTAAAGAAGGTTTACATTGAACTAGAGAGAACAGTTGGTACACATTGCTCATATATGTTCTTGCCTCGTCTAATAATAGCACATAAGATCGATCAATGATTTCGGTTTTTCAATGCCTTGATCACTGGTTTCCTGTCACGAAGAATCGTTTTTTCTGTTGGCTGTCTGAAACTCATTAAGTTTTGCTTCCTGAACTTCATGGAAGAGTAGGAACTGGAAAACTAAGCCACACGAAAATAGCATATATGGCAATTGGAATTGCACCACACTTTCCAAACATTTGATACCCATCTTTAACTATAAATTTACTACCTATTTAGGTAACTAAAACTATAACCATAACTTTATGAAGGGGACAGCTAGGGATGAATCATGTCGTTTCCGTGTAATAACGAATATAATGTTGCATAAAGCATTTTACTTACTGCGAGCATATTAACGTGCCTGAAAGTGCTGAAAATAAAATGGCAATTGATCCACATTTTACTTTTAGTAAGCGAATAAAGCGGAGACTGTATCTTAGCATATAGCTGAAACAAGCATAGCTGATATATAGATAATATATGATAACAGATTAGATATTATAACTGATAAGTGAACTTTATATCTGTATCTCCCAGATATTCTTCCACCAAACGATCCATCAGCTCAGACTGAGCTACTGTGAAATAAGTTTTCCAATTGCCAACTTCACCTGATAAAAAATATTGCTTGTAAAATTGTAGAACATTAAACTTCAAGACTAAGAAAACTGGCCGTAAGAGGGAGCAGAAAGTTTTAATCATACAAGTCAGGAAAAAGAAAATTATAGTATATAGACTGTATCCAAAAATTATTATGCTACTGCATAGTTGCTTCAATATAGTTTATGCAACGCTTGATGAATTGAACTAATAAATATCAGGTTCTGTCCAGGGTGTAATTGAGATTTGCTACGGCCATGGTGCAACTAAGTTTAGATTGGGGATTGGTCTGCATTTTTGAATTTCGTTTTATATCGGATTCTTATTGCGACCGCGACATCCTAATTTCACCCCAGCCTGGAGTGACCCCGGGGTTTCTTTGAACATTCATCATTCTATGATGTATCTAGACATTTTGGGGAAGACGTTGCAAAATGACGAATTCGTTTTAATTCAACCAACAGAGAGAGAAAAACATTCTATAAGTATTACAATACCTTTCCTTAAAAGTCCTATCTTCTTTCTTGTCTTGTCCATTTCTCCACCAAGATTTTCTTCCGCAGTTTTCTTCATGCTGTTAAAAGAGGTTGCCTCAGCGATCCTATCGACATCTTTGTCACTGAGGTTTTTCCCCAAAAACTTCGCGATTCGTGCAATACTCGTCTTGGGATCCTGTTAATAACACGGTAGGAACGAATTTAAAAACACACAGGTAATAATTTATCCTTATACAGACCTGGGCAGATCCAGACCTATCCTTATCCAGACGTTGACCGGCCAAAGGGTAAACAGAAATTAGAAAATAAACATATTGCAGCATCCGGCCATTGTTTTTTGAAAATGTGATTGAATAAATGACATTTCTTGCAACGCAATATCACTTTTTCATTGTTTAATGGTTATAACATTTACTTTTACCAGTCATAGTCATAACATTTACTCTTAACTAGTCACAGCTTGTCAAAACAATGCAATTTATCGCTTTTTACGAAGAAATAAACTTAATGTTATACAGAAATGAATTCAGACCAATGGCACGGGTCTCTTCCATTTTTTTTTTTCCTCATGTGGCCCCCTGTGAAAATTAATCCCCCCCCCCCCACCCAGCAAAACAGTATTTCAGCACGTCCTTGCGATTTTGTGCTTGCCTTTTTTGTGAGTAATTTCTGTGTCTGTGTCTATTCAGCCATGGGACATAAGAAAGAAAGTGCCTTCAAGCATAATTTATGAAACTATTCTTTGAATTCATTCACACCTTAACGAGAGTTATATTCTTCCGTGTTTTGTTTACACTCATCGTTACGTGTTCGTCGCTGATTGTTAGTGTTTGTCGTCATACTTGAGGCATTAATTATGCCTGGCTTACATCACAGCTACTGAAACATTCTAGCTTTCTAAAAGGAACTCAAACCAGTCAAAAGGAAAACTTACTGATTTCATGTCCTCGTAATGAAGTACAAGAAAGTCATCATCATTTTTGTATTTGTACCAGCCCTTGATATGATCGAGATACCATTCCCCCTCCTTGTTAAGAGCCATTTGCCTTCCTGGGGATGAAAAATACTAACTTATTAGCGAAAGTAAGGTAAAATTATTCATTTACAATAAACAACCTAACAATCATTCACCATGCACGTAGTCATCTAAAAACTCGCTCCAGTCATCCTTGAAGACATCCTTCATCGGATTGAATACGGCAATTTTTGTGAAATGAAACCAAGACACAGCCTGATCTTTTGGGTTCCTCATCACATAAATAAACTGTAAAAAGAAAAACATTTAGAAATAGAAAAAAGGTACTTCGGTAAAAAAAAGTAGGAACTGGAAAACTAAGCCACAGGGTAAATCAAAAAAATTCATGTTGTGCTGAATAAAAGTACTTCTCCTTACGTTATAAATATCTAATTAAATTGCAGAAGACGTCAAGAAAATTTGTAATTTTTTACCTTTCCTCGCTTCTTTCTGATCTTCTCGACGTTCACGAGTTCTTCAAAAAGATGAGTGGTGAAGATTTGTCGTTGCAGTGGAACATACTTCATGAGATCGAATTTTTCCGCTAGCAAGCATAAATAAGCATTACATACATTCCAGTTATGTAATTATGACGGGTAGTTGAAATATTGCGTGTTTGCTATGCCAAGTTATCGTACAGTACTGTACCTTTTATTCCATTAACGTAGCCACATTTCTCATCAAAAAAACAATCCTACAAATACAAATATACGATACTTTTCTGTGGCATCACACATGGAAAATAGACTGTACAGTATCAAAAAGGTACCAGCATTTGAATTTTTATCCCCCCTTTTTTTGTAATTATCCTGAGCAAAAGTAAAGGGAAGTTACCATTGGAAGATTCGAGCCAAATAAGTGGCATTGGAATCAGTCTGGAGATTTTGTCCGTTTCTTCATCGTCGCTGAATAAGATCTGACGAAGTACTTCACCAGTCCAATGCGTGCCTACAAGAAAAATGAAAGATGGAGATAATACTTGACCCAGCTTGAACGATGCCATAAAATTCATATTCAATATGAACTATGTTAATCTGGATATGATTACATTATCTTTGTTTATGAAACTAAATACCATTGTTATAGACTCATAGGGGATAAAAATATTGTTGCACCGTCACCTGTTTTAGGATAGGCCACCAAAAAGACTGAATTTTCTCTGATGTCATCCCATTCTTCATAAGCTTTGCGTGTGGTAGAAAGATCGAAGCCAGGATTAAACCTGTATCCCTTCCATTTTTCGATATCAAGAGATGGCGGAGCAACGCCCTGCAGAAAATTATCCAGCTGCTTGAGAGACTTTTGCAACAATGGTTTTTGACTGTCGGGGACGTAGCTTGCAAAATCAGACATGTTTATCAAAAGTTATTTGGTTTTCACTAATATCTATGAAGGAATATCATATATTAAAGAATGAATACCAGTGTATTGGTTCAACTTAGGTCTTAGTGCGAGAAAATGGAGAAAGGGGGGCAATAACACTCAAAAACATAAACGTAATCATTTTTCTACTTTTGATGCTACTATATTAATTAGTTCACGTTCAGCCATCAAAACCTCATCCTGATCACATAAATAAAAGTATCGCTATTCTACCAGTAAACTACGGTTCTTAAAATTCATAATTACGCCCTTTCTTCGGCGTTGTGCTGCACTTCGCCGATCTCTGCGACTGCACAGCGGCATTCAACGGAGCCGAAATTCTACATGGCTGGCTACACATCAACAGCCGTTAATAATTCTCTTTCTCTTTGTTGCGCTTCACCTATGTACGCGATCCAAATATTATAGAATATCAATGATTGCCCTTGGCTTTTGCAAAGTAGCATAAAAGCTGCATTCTTACAGGTAGAAAGAACATCAACAGTGCTCCGCAACCATTTTTCACATACACTCGCACACGGCACACTCATAATCTTTTCAAAATTCGGCAGCAAACTTTAGCTGCTGTAGCGTTTCAAATTTGCAAGGTTCAATAAGACAGCTTTTGGCGGTTAAGGGTAACAAAATATTTAGAAAAATTGTTAAAGATCTAGGAAAAGTCACAAAGCTTCACCTAAATACATTTATCACAAACAAATTTTTCACATATAAAAATGGCAAACGGTCAAAATGACCAACTTGACGATTCTAGTGTTAACTCTACTTACTATAAGATGGTGCTTATTGAGAACGAAAACATATTTGAAAAGGTTTCTGTTCCGCTCATTAACAAATAGTATATTCAGGTTACAGTTACACTGCCGCACACTTAGCATCGTCTCACAGTACACCGGTTGCGGAGCACTGCTCTAACATACTGTTCAGTTTTGTACTGGAATATCTTAACCCTCTAGAAATAAAAATACTGATATTTCAGAAAATTACAAGCTGAAGGATGGAAACGAACTTGCTTTCAAAGTTTGAGATCAAGATATATTTTGTGGCAAAACGTGATTGAAGTAGGACATGCAATTATATGATGAAGTGATGTAGCATTGTACATGTCATTATCGTGGATTATCATGACGATATTATTATTATGTCACCTAGATATTGTGACATAGCATTTGTCGGCTTACGACAATTCACAATATTTTGTTATTAGATGAAGAGAAGAGAATAGTATTTGAGGTATATCCAGCAGGTCCTTGATTGAAGTTTTTTCGCTATAACGTCGCCATTTCTAAAAACCTATTCACGACGTTAAGTGGGGACCTGCTGTATAGGAGGTATAGCAGGTATATCAAGTATTGCTGCGAATGTAAAAATAAGAAAATGTCCATTAATGTCAAGCAACTAGTTAAAATCTCTATTTTCACATATGTACTGGGCAGATGAACTTGGTATCCACAGTGGTGGATCAGTCATGCCAAAAAAATGGAGATGTCTCACTTTAAAAGTATCTTTAAAAGAATAAAATGCTTCATATGGTCAAATGACAAAAGTGTGTACTATATATTATATCATGCATGAAGAGTAGCTGAAAGTAGGCAGCATAGTTGATATAGATCAGAAGTGGGCAACCTGCGGCCCGCGGAAGCTGAGGTTTTTGAATAGAGTACGGCCCGTAACAGAAATTCAGTGCCACTGTTTTTGATGTAATATGAATAGCGAAGCGAAACGTCCCTAAAGTTGATTTATTTGATTTGCAAGAAAATCAAATCGATATTTTTTAAAGGCAATCACTAGTAAATAGTTGATGTGAAATGCAAGTGTGGCCCGCCGTCTAATTCAGTTAAGTGTATTTGGCCCGGGAGTGCTATAAGGTTGCACACCTCTGATCTAGATAATATAGTGAACATTAGATTTAACAGACTAAAAAGGGTGATCTTGTCTATCAATAGTTTAAGTCTGTTGTTTAAGGCAGATATTTGGAAACGTAGCATATTGATTTAATTATTAGATTAGATTCTAATACATTACTTTATAAAGTGCATATAAATTGTATTAATAATCCAAAGTGTTATAACATTCATTAAATGCTACAAAAATATGTAAATAACAGTTTTCACAGTAGGTACCTTAACTGGAGTGCTGACCTGTAATCTCGCCTTTTACTGTTGGGCAAGTGGTCAAATCAACCAATGTCTGCTGAATCTAAAGTCCACAAAAAAAAGATCCGTAAAATCGCGGGCACTCTGTGTATGATAACAGATTAGATATTATAACTGATAAGTGAACTTTATATCTGTATCTCCCAGATATTGTTCCACTAAACGATCCATCAGCTCCGACTGAGCTACTGTGAAATAAGTTTTCCAATTGCCAACTTCACCTGAAAAGAGATAATGTTTGTAAGTGTAATTCTAAATCATGCGAATGAATCCGTTTCACAAGTAATAACTGATATAATGTCGCGCAGCACTGTTTTTACCTCTTCCCACCTCTTATCACACAATAAAATTATGTATTATGTCAAAAATAGTTGTCTACCTTTTCTCATGAGGCTCATTTTCTTTCTTGTCTTATCCATTTCTCCGCTCAGTATTTCTTCCGACTTT
Organism: Halocynthia aurantium; assembly: GCA_013436065.1. Lineage (NCBI taxonomy): Eukaryota > Metazoa > Chordata > Ascidiacea > Stolidobranchia > Pyuridae > Halocynthia > Halocynthia aurantium. The sequence continues at coordinate 8,325 of QXVX01005849.1, forward strand.
TTTTTCATGTTGTTGAAAGAGCTTGCATCCGCGATCCGATCGACATCTTTTTCACTGAGGTCTTTCCCCAAAAACTTCGCGATTCGTTTGATACTCGTTTTGGGATCCTATTGATAAAATCGTGGAGACAAAATATGTCAAAGGGGTTACCGAGTGATGTTAAAGAACATGGGAGAATAATCATTTTATCCTTATCCATTTGTTTTATGAATGAAGAAGTTATCAAGAAAAGTGGATCTCTCTGATGTGGCTTCAATGTGAACAGTCAACAACCTAGCTAAGAAAAGTGAGTAAATGGATAAAATACATCTGGAATAAATGATAAACGAAATAGGACCTCGATGAGGCTTTCAATTCAGAGTACCCCTGGTATGGCACGAGCCATAGGCATAAACTTTATGTTCAAGTCAGACGATCCCACCTTAAAATAAAGAATTTTGCGGAAGTGAAAACATGACCTACAATTATCCACAGCACTCGCTTTTTTTCTGTGTTAAATTGCCACATGAACAACCATGATTGAACTTATTTTTTCACATCAAATTCCTACTGACATTAGCAATGTTCTCAATTTCATTCCTAGGCAAATAATATACATAAAATGTTTAATGCTACCAAGGATTCTAACTTATTTACTAAATTATTTCACAAGTCACAACAGCGTAGGTATAGCCTTCATGTCCATACTTGAACGGCCATGGTTATAAGGCATAAGGAGCACTCACAGATTTCATGTCTTCAAAATAAAGCATAAGAAAGTCATCATCATCTTTGTATTTGTACCAGCTCTTAATATGATCAAAGTACCATTCTCCCTCCTTGCTAAGAGCCATTTGCCTTCCTGGTGTTGAAAAATAATAAATATTTTACAGAATATTTATGGAAGATTTACAGTATTAATTGTATGCATTATAACATCTACACTATATGTATTGCCATTCACCAAAGCATACAGTCGCATACTCCCATATTTGAATAGCTGATTAGACTCCATCTTTAATTCAGTCGTTTATTATAGAAACCCAATTAAGTGCCGAACCCAGCTGCAGTTAAACATTTTCTTCAACTGAAATAACCGGTGCTTATTGCTACATAGTCAGTGTTAGAAAGGATCTGAACAGCGCTACGCGACATATTATATCCGTTGTTACATGTGTATAGAAAATGACAAAGATATTTGTACTTCGATTCATTCCCACGACCTAGGAATGATCGCTACAATGTAAATGGTGTATATTAAAATATAAAAAGGAATCTCAGATAACTGAAATTTTTTAACGAAAACTAGATGGTGGATGATAAGAAAGAAGTTTTGAATCCCTACAGTACAGCATATTATAATGAACATTTGGAAACAGTGGCGTGAAACATGATATAAAATAAGAAATCTAACCACTCACCATGCACGTAATCATCGAAAAACTCATTCCAGTTCTCCTTGTAGTATCCTCTTATCGGATTGAATGTGGAAGTTTTTGTAAAATGAAACCAAGACACTGCCTGATCCTTTGGGTTCCTCATCACATAACTTGTTAGAAAACAGATCATTAAACATTATCAATACCCTATTACGGAGTTTCGAGGCTGGAGGCCCTGAGCTACAGTTTCTGTATTATCTGCTACTTACGAACGTAATCAAGAAATAAAATATATGTAATTTCAAAAACCTCTGTGGGCGAAACCTCGTGAATCAGGAAGTGGTGAAGTTTTGAATGAAGTTATTGGAAAAATAAAATATTGAAACATTTGAAATTTTTACCTTTCCTCGTTTCTTTCTTATTTTTTCAACGTTTACGAGTTCTTCGAACATATGAGTGAAGAATATTTGTCGTGGAAGTGGCACGTACTTCATAAGGTCGAATTTTTCCACTAGCAAAGATAGAATTATTCGTTTGAATCTTGATCTTGAATCTTTTTCAGGGATTTTTTTTAATTACACAAGCACATGTAGAGGAATGTTACCATTAGAACATTCAATCCAAATGAGCGACATTGGAATCATCTTAGAAATTGTGTCCATTTCTTCATTGTCACTGAATAAGATCTGCCGGATTATTTCTGAAATCCAGTGGGTGCCTACAAGAAAAATAACGTTAATGTTACGTAACGTTCAATACTAGATGATCGGAATGAATCAAAGGAAATATCATGTCATTTCCTATACATATTTCATAACGGATATAATATGTCGCTTGGTGCTGTGTCACTTGCTGTTTTCTGAACAATTTATAACAACGTCACCTGTTTTTGGATACGACACCAAGAATACAGAATTTTCCTTGATGTCATCCCACTCTTCATAACTTCAGGCATAACGAGCAGTAACATCTGTGAATCTTGGCTCAAACCTGTGTCCTTTCCATCCTGCGACAACATGAGTTGCCGGAAGACCTTGCAAAACATTATCAAGCACTTGGACAGACTTTCGCAACAGAGGCTTTTGACTTTCTGGGATGAAACTCCCGATATCCAACATGCTTAAAGTTATTTGCTTTGAAGAAAGAATATACTGAAAGATTATAGGTGAAAACTCAACTAGCTATCTGAATAATACCTAGAAATCTGATGAATTTCTTCAGCTACTCGACCTCAGCCCCATCATAAACCCAGATTTCTCAGCCTTGGGTAATCCTATTGACTCAATATTTCCACAGAATGTTAACACGGCTATGATAATGGTTTTCTGTAATTTTTAACGTGATTGAACCAGTAGAATCATATTATGGACGTTTAATTGAAAAGTACCCTAGAATTTTTAGGCTAAGATAACCCAGGTCTAAATAATTGTTAGATATAATTTGCCTGTTACTATTTGTATTAAGAAGTTACAAGGTTTCCTGTTCCCTGAAATGCTGAAGATATAATGGTCCACAATTCTCTCTCTACTTTGAGTGCTGGAGCTCATGCGACTAGGTCACTAGGCTATACAGGTCTTGCGACTAGCAGTTCCAGGACGGTGTCAGATTAACAGAGCTATATATATAACTCTGAATACACCCTCCAATACGTCAAAAATACAAAATAATGTTTTCTAAATTGAAATACCTACTAGATTTAAATGTTGCTAGCGTCAAACATAATAACTCTTCGAGAGAAAAACCGTCTGGTCACAACCACTGGTGCGGTTCACACAAATACAGCACCGCATCGTCTGAAGCCACGCAGTGACCTAATCATAAAGCCGAAGAATCTCAGGGGACGTCGGAATTTTAACAGAGAGTTAGTTTTTCGCCTTCGCTAATAGACAGACAGTACAGCTGTCTCATGTACTAAATTATCTCGTGACCTTGCAGTTCAGTTCAGTAGCGCGAGGCGAAAATAGATTTATTGACCGAGGTGCTAATACCATAGTCCAGAGCTTTCCAAACTTTTCCAGTTGGTGACACACTTTTTACCTTAAATAATTTCGCGACACAGCAATTCAGTTTTAATAGCAAACGCGAGGTTAATTCAATCCCTTATGAGAGAAACTGATACATAAATACATTTTAATGTCCGCGTCCGCGACACACCTACGCACTGCAGGCGACACACTAACGTTACAATCAATGTCATTATCGAGCAAAGCGAAGCAAAAAACTCCGTTGTTATATCAGCAAGATATATACAGTTGTAAATATTATTTAAAGATAGATAAGTGTTTTAATCTGTGTCAAATTTCGGGCAAATCAAACACTCTGCTTCCCCTAAGCCAGTGGTTACCAAACATTTTAAGTACGTGGTCCACTTATCGAACGAACTAAAGACATGTGGCCTAGTTGTTGTTAAACAAATGTCAATGCTTCAACAACCCGCAAAGAGCAAGTTTTCCGCGCGGTGTATCAAAGAAACAATGCCTTCAAACACGGATGCATACAAAACACAAATATATAAAGGTTTATGATCGGAAAGCCGCAAGGCACATTAGTCTGTTCAAATCAGCTCTGTGGCCCACTGGAAATGTCTTCGTGACCCACCACTACTGGGCCATGGCCCCCAGTTGGGGAACCACAGCCCTAAGCAAGTCCTGTAAAAAATTGTCTACCAACCACTAGATGTCGCTAAGCTACTACGCAATAATATATTAAGCATACATTATACTGTATATTGATATAATACATTATTGAGCAAGACACTATCATCCAGCTCTCACAGCTGTTAAATAGACCGTCATTTCGGTTATATTAACCACGATAATTGTAATTGTGATTTCACTTAAAAATTTCCAATGTAAAGTCGCTCTTGCTAGTTCGTTTAATTTTTCTAGTGCTTGCCGATTAAAGAATAAAATCAAACGAACGCCACGTGGGCGTTTAAGTGGAAAACGCACCCGAATACACGCCCATGTGCGTTTTGATGAGGGCTTATTTACGGTAATCTCTGGTAACTGAAAACATTCGCGTAGTCTTTCGGTTTCGATCGAACGTGGGCAACTAATGACGTCACTGTATTTTTTTAGCGTACGCGAATTACTCACTGCACGTGAGCAGAATCCATTTTTTTACACAGCTTTAATAAACCACGACTACGAATATGTTTATGCACAGCGGAGTTACCGACGATAGGAAGCGTACCTCCTTCACCCACAATACTATTGTGAATAAACTAAGTAAGTGCTTCGACTCAATACACTCAACCGAAGACAAAAGAATCATTAAAGATGATGAATAACAGGTAAGGATAGATTAATTGTTACTATAGCTACAAGCAGCGTTTGATTGAGTTATCCTTGCTATCAAAACTGAATTGCTATGTCTCGAAATTATATATGTTTAAAAAAGCGTCACCAACTGGAAAAGTTTGGGAAGCTCTGAACTATAGGCTTGATAGGTTAAAGCCTGGGATCTCAGAATCCAGCTAAAGTACTACAATTCATTAAAAATACGATATTTGTAATACTAGAGACATAAAATGGCCAGTAATTATATATCCAGATGTGATGTCGTTCGTAAGCTTGTAGTAATGCTGACTTATTACGTATTTCCGTTGAAAGCAGCTGTGACAATGTGTAGTAAGCCCGTTTCCTTGTACCGTGTTTATAAAGATTCAAGAAATAAGTGACATTTGACAGCACAGACAATTACTGCTCATGCTAGTGGTCGCGTCTCCTGGCATACACCTGAGATTCTGAAAATAACATTTAATAACCGTATTTCTCTTGCTAACGGTTTCCTGACTGCGCAAAAGTATTTTGAATAACTGGATGATGTATTACAGTATGAAAATAGTTATAGGTCACAAATAATCGAGCAAATAACTAAACACAAGTGCAATGCTTTGATAAAAATATACCTAACAGCACTTAAGGGTCTGGTGTGTAAGAGAAGGGGCCATTTGATTCCGTGCAGGGACAGTAGTGGAACTGGTATTAGGAACTAGAGATGAGCTAAGCTGCGCGAGGGTGATGCTAGGAACGAAGTGTATATGCTATTGGACAATCAGTGGAAACTAAAAAGTATGCGTACAAGAGGAACAGCGTTAACAATACATATTTTGTTACTTCGCATCTAGTTTATGCATCACTCTCATTTATATATATCACAATCGGGCTAGGACTAATGCGTAATATGTAGAAATCATACAACACAGCAGGCAATGTTGCGTAATTCATTTCCGCGTACAAATACATCTGAATAACCGAGATATGGAAAGACATGACATAGCAAACAAAGTACTGTAATATCTCCGCGTATTTGATTACAAATCAATAAAATTGATGAATAAATAAACACATATCTGTTTCACTTACTGTTTTATCAGCGGTACCAATTTTTTCAATGTTATGTAAATATAGATTACATGATACATGATAGCAGGTGTTGATAAAACCGCGGGATCATCAGGACATCCTGATTTATTAATACGCTTTTGTATCTTATAACTGGATTACTAATACCCGTCCAACTGACACACGGCTTTGCCCCGGGTAATCCATTGAAGGAAGATTTTGACGGAATAAATCCAGATTAATATTTTAGCCGCTAGTAACGATGTATTAAGTATGACGCATGTTTCTTTGTTCATGCATTATTCTGGGATAAATAAACAAGAAAAATATTTTATACCGTATAATAATATAGTAAACCTGAGGTTAAAAAATTGGGAAAACATTCTCCCTTGCGGGTGTGAAGAAGAGGAGGGCCATGGGTGGGATGGTTTTCCTACCGATAAGCATTACTAGCTGCAGAACACGAGTACCGTATAGTTACAAACAAAACGTGACTGAAGTAAGAGTTTGCCTACGAGATGGATGACACGTTATAGGCGAAGACAATAGCTGACTACCGCTTGCGTTTTCCTGCAAACTACGTCAATGTACTTCCGAAAGCAAAGTGCTATATCGGTCGATAATATTAGATTTGTATAGTCGATCATTTTCACTATCATATTATTTGCTGATACTTATAAACTGTACTTATGTGGGATATTTAGCATATACATCGCAGTCAACACGGAAGTAAATATGATAAATTATTATTTCCTCCAAGTAACTATATTGCATTACACCAGAGAAGTAACTGTTGCCGTGATGTAGGTTAATAGTGCACTGGTCATAATACATTACATTATATTATTCATTCAATATTTTCAAATTTAAAATCTTCATATACTCTGTACATTATTTACATAAATGAATCCCACATACAAAAGATAATACCAATATGCTCGATGACTGACTGTCAAAATACACAGCGATTGGCTAAGTTATTTCCCACCCCTTTTCAATATACGCCTCCCCGGAGCATCTTTAGGTCACCAGACGCCACAATTAGCTATCTATTACAATTAGCATCACAGAACAATAATTAATCAATACATCATCCTCTTGATAATCGAATAGACCTGTGCAGGTCATCTTTGGTGACTAATGGGTTGACTGTATATATTGATGTTATTTCACAGTACTGGAATTGAAAGCAATGTTGTGTCGACGCAACCAAATGCATGGCAAGTGACGCACTTGGTATTTCTTTTGCTAATCTGCTTCGTCGGAACAATTGGTAATATCATGACCATTATCGCGGTCAAAATAGAAAGAAAACTTCGAGAATCGGTGAGTCATTTCTATATCATGACATACTTCCGGGGTCGTGACTTGGTAAATTATTGTTAATTCTCCGCATGTAAGTTATTTAAGCAATAGAGATCAAAAGTTGATGACAACGACACGAAACACAGTATTTCATCATGATGAATAAGCTAAGTTATGTTATACAATGCGCTGTCTTAATAAGGCTTCATTCATTCTCTCCATGCAAGCTATATATTTAGTTGGTCGCGTAGGGGAAGAGTTCGACTTTGAATGACCCAAACGCAAAGAAGCACGGATACCGACGGGAAAATTAATCCTAGAAGTCGGCCTCTGAAATGAATTTTAAGTTTTGGCCTATATTCGCAGGCCTCCAATGAATGAAAATATATGAAATAGAATTTACACTAAAGAGTATCTGGATAGTGAGTGAGTGGGTCTGCCGATTCGAATGCATATCTTCATCCCATCTAGGTTATTGCTAATAATTACATTCTATCTGACTTATTTTTACGCCCGATTTTTATTAGCTTTCAAACATTTTCGTGGTTAACCTTGCGATTGCCGACCTCGTTGTCTGCGCCTCGGTCGTTCCCATGCTCATAGCGCACGATTCCCGCGCAGAAACCCTATTCGGACCCGCTCTTTGTTACGTTACAGTTGCGGTTTCGGGAGTCGCCTGTCACACAGCTGCTGCTACTATGACCTGTATCGCCCTCACGCGGTAAGTTTATTTTGAGTTCACGACATCTTTCTACAGAGTTTCTTACTCCGACAATTTTCTATATGATAATAACCGCAGTAAAAACTTCGACGTAAGAAATTATCTGATTTTCAATCTATCTTATCAATCGCAATTTTGATTTTATGCACGTTTAAATACTACTCACAAATTAACTTTTGGTATTTAGATATATTGCAGCTTCGAGGGCTACGGAATATCACAGCATAGTGAACAGAAAACGGGTTTACATGGCTGTGGCCGGAGTGTGGACGTTTGCAGCGTTTAATACAGCTCCCATATTGATCGGTAAGTATACAGTATATAGTCTGATTTAGAAATTCAGGTAAATACTATTTTAAACATGGCGTTTTATTTTTACGCCACAGCGTGGTTGGAAGCGGGTTATGACGTCTCAAAATACGTTTGCGTTTGCTTTGACGGAACCTTTCCGCTGTATTACACACTTGGACCTGTTTTCATCGGCCATTTCCTCCCGCACGCGATTACTATCTACTGCTATTTCTGCATAGTGAGGGTAAGTGAAACATCCTTTACGTATCGTAGGATTCGAACACTAGCAGGAAAATGTTTGAACAGGAGCGCAATAATATTTCATTGCTTTCCATAGGAGCTATTTTTCTATCATAATCCTGAATATTTTTTATATATTTGACGGATACTGAAGGCAATGAGAAGCAGTAGAAAAAGGCTAACAAGCTCAACAGCGTCAGGGGCTACAAGTACAGTGGACCAATCGCTTAGTGGTGGTAAGTAATTATGACGTAACCCGTTAGTTGTTATTACGTATTACTTATAGTCAGTTCCTATGTCATAAACTGCACTTAAAAATCTATTGTTTCGTACAGCTGACGTGGTGGCTGCTAAAAGCAAAAGGAAGAGTGTGATCACTTCAACAACTGGAAGCGAGACTGACTCGGATTCGCCAAGGGTAATCACAAAATACAATAATCCCACCGTACTTGCGGGGGGTACTTTCCAAGACCCACCACTGATCGCAGCAAACCCCCTATACAACGAAATCCCGCTGTAAATTACGCACAGTTAGACATTGAGTTAAAAATTATATAAAAGAAAATATCTTCGCCCATTGTGGGGCCATTATCACAGTTAACAAGTGATTTGAAAAACACTATACGCTGTAAAGAATGCAAACAGCGTCATATCTATTGGCTGCTGAGTGAGTTTTTTTACACTGCAAAGTAAAGTTTGCAGAAAACAAGCTTATGAGTCATCACATTTCCTATCCACTGTTTATTCATGTAGTTTGCTACCTAACTGGCAACTTAATAAACTGGACTGACGAATGTTCGGTTGGCAAGAGTGAGTGTGGAATTACTGGGCGCGTGACAAGAGTCTTATTGATCGCTTGAAACCGCACATACGACGACGGGACTGCTGTATTTCCTGATCTTACATAAGTAGTTGATGGTAAAACCGTATTTAAACTCTATTAAATTCGTTTTAAAAAGGGTTTGTCTGTTAGCAATTGGTCAAAACACGAAAGACAATTGTTGAAAACATCCATTTGGATCATTGGATTCTTTTCTTTCTGCTGGATACCGTACGGAATACTTGTATTGATGCAGGACTATGCTCCAATAGAGCTCAAAAAGGTGACTTTATTCAATTTACAATTGGTTTCAGAATCACATGTTAAGAGGGGTTTAATAGCACCAGGTGGAATACTTTTATACCATTGAGAATCATGATCATATTCACATCACTATTATCACTAATGCCACCAGAGGTGTGCAACCTTGTAGCACTCCCGGGCCAAATACACTTAACTGAATTAGACATCGAGACGCACTTGCATTTCACACCGACTATCTACTAGTGACTGACATAAAAAAAATCGATTTGGTTTTCTTAAAAATCAAATACGTCAACTTTAGAGACGCTTCGCTTCGCTATTCATATAAAATCAAAAACAGTGGTACTCAATTCATGTTACCGTACCGTATTCAAAATCTGTAGATTCCCGCGGGCCGCACTAATTGGGTTCGCGGGTAACAGGTTGCACACCTTTGATTAATACAGTCAATGCTTGCAATAGGAAGACAAGTACTATTGCATTTCATTATGTTGTACCATGTGCCTTACTATTTCAGTAACATATTTAAGTCGCTTTTCTACTTGTATTTCTAGAAATACAGCAAATTAGCAATTCAACAGCAACATTAACCTTTGAATTTGTATTCGCTAGTTACCCTATTCATTGTACAGAAATCTTTTCGTTGGTTCAAATCTCTAAATACTACATTTCAGACTTTCGCTTCGCTGTGTCTTCTCAGCTTTTCCCTTAACCCAGCCATTTACGGATTTCTTAGCAAGAGTTTCAGACGAGCTTATGGACGGATAGTTCGCAAAGTAAGAATGACTGGAATTTTTCTCATAGCTAGAGATAACAATAGATAATGTATTGAACTAACGTGTTCTGTTATTATTTCAGGTATTCTGCAACTTTTGCAATCTGCGTTCTAGCAGCAGATACTCTACCTCAAATTCGGGGAAAACGAGTAACACGAGCAGCAAGCAAGCTAGCAGTAACATTGTAATGACTAGACAAGATGTCGTGGTAAGTATATACTGTAGTAGATATTTACCATTTATTCCTAAAATAGATGGACATAATATAACCTGGTATATTTATGTACTAACCTACAGCCTTGCTACGGACTTAATGCAATTCAAGTATGATTTAATCTAAGTATTACTGAGCACGCAACTTTAGTCTTCTTAGCACTGAAAAGTACAGAAATACAACATAACTCACTGCTCCTATTACCTCCAGAGAACGGCTATTAACAGACACAATACCGAAACTTCAAACTTAAACTTTATCGAGTGCTTTTTTACGGATAGGTTGTCGAACAGACTAGACGGGAATATGGCAGAGGAGACATTTCGATGAACAATGAATCGTGATAAAGATGCTACGAAACTTCGAGTATAAATGATGGATACATTCTATAGAACTAAAATATCTGCTCAAAGTTAATGACTCGACTGGAAAACAATATCTGATAATCAATGTCTGCAATATTATACGTTAGCTTGCCGAGCAGGCCAGACCACTAAGTTACGACAATAGAAACTGTGCTGATACAGAAACATGCTTATCGTCACAAGTGGGCGATATATAAGCAGGAAATTATTACGATATTAGTATAGGATGTTATAAGCAGTGATGCGAATCAATTATTTTAGGTAACTGTTTTCCTTGATTTCAAACTGATGGGGAAATACACAAATTTACACATCAGCAAGAACCGGTTTAAACCAGTTGAATCCAAACAGTGTAATAGTTGTTTGCGAATAAGGTGTAATGTCATGGGCGTCCACAATGAATTTCCAAGAAAAAGTCAAAGGAATAGACTTCCACTATCAAATATTGCTACATAAACATAAATTTCATCTTCGATTGCTTATTGGAGGTATTTGATGGATAATTCAGGTATTCAGTATTGAAACCTAACGACGAACAGTTTGAATTTTCTGTTATGTACTAACTAGCTGCAAGTATGTATAAACTATCAGCAGTAGTAGCTATATCGATTTTGGTACAAACTGGGGCAACTGTCCCGTATTTCACCCCCAATTGGACGCCCATGACCATGTGTAAAACTGTAAATATATATATCTCATTTTGCTACTCTCGTTTGCTGTATTTTTCCACTTTTGAGTTTTGCTATTGTAAATGGTAAGCTCTCTATGCAAAAATAAAGGAAGCACGTCATTTACGTCTACGTGGAGCATACTGCGTCACCACAGCAAGGATAATAGGAACCTATTTGAATTAAAAGCAATCCCAAGTAGAGCATATGCACAAGAACAATACAGTGAATCATATTAGCTTGCTCAGGTTAAAAGTTTTTTAGTTCCGCAATCATCATAATGCTCAGTAGCATCACATTCACATAAGGCCTTCTAAATTAGGTATAACAAAATATCACAGACCAGAACTTCAACAGAACGAATTGCAACCAACTTAAATCCATCATTACAATAATTTTTGTTACCCCATACATCAATTTCAAGCTTATAACCCTCAAAATAACTGTTATTTCAGTATCACTCTTCACCATTGGCAATAATTTAATGTAAATCTTACAAGGATTGTGTCAAATGAGTCTACAGGAAATTTTAAATACATAATCAACTAAGCTAATTGTATTTTTGCTTCATGCACTATCCACTAAACTAAAGAATAGGGATGTTGTTCTGTATAAAAAGTATAGTAGTGTCACGTTCGATAGGTTTTAATGTCACCCAACCACTTACAGTGATGTTGTGGCAAGTAGCCGTACACACCTCCGACAATCGCAATATATATACCCAGTAACACGGACTTCAAAAGCTATCCCCGTGGTTCAAGGTAATATGTGCTACAATCTACAATTTGTGCTACATATGTATAGATTGTAGAGTATATACCAATAATATGTTTAGTACTACAGTACTTAACTTCTTCAATAAAAGAATAAAAAACGTCAAATCGGTCTAGCTATTGCCTTTATATCCGAACTTAAAAAGGATAGAGTGCTATAAAGTAGCATGATTTACATTGGCCTTGATGTAATACCTTGTATGTTGTGTGTTTTCAGTTAAAATCGGAATTATATAATTATTTGAATTACAATTGAAGGAGTAGACTAAACAGTAGATCTATATTTCTAAAGACAAGCGTCAATTTGTATACTGTATAATATTTACTAGGCATGGAACCTAACGATAGGATATGGTTTTACTTCCGCTACTCTATCTCATGCCTACAGCAGCACACACGCATATCCGTATGGTAGAATGAAAGTCATATCACGAACTTTCCAAAAATTCTATTATCCTATAGAGACAGTGCTCACGTCAGCTTCCTTAAGCACACCATATTGTTCGACAAGCCAGCGGTTAAGCATACGGGCGTTGTCAATGAAAGCTGCATACGCCAATAAAACTGCATGACAGTACCAGCGTGCAACATAAACTAGTTACCGTGGAGGCTTAGACAGGATGAGAGCCGGTGGGTGGATAAGTTAGTACAGCGTTAGTGATGCGCAATTAGACAGCACTATATGTATGCACATTTGAGACACAAGGAGAGGAATACGTGTTAGAAAGCCATGCAGTTGGCCTCGAAGTAGTACAGTATCATATACAGCAGAGTCGCAACCGCATTGCCGTAATGGAAAGAACAGCAAATCTTATATTCAGATCTGCTATGCCTAGCTACAGTATCTAACACCCCATTTCTTAACTACAGAAATTATTTATCTCTTAAAACGAAAGTAATCCTTAAACAAGATGAAGATTGTCGGCATTATCCTTCTTGCATGTCTGTTTGCATTCTCCGAGGCCCACCCAGGTAAGCATTATAATATTCAGATAATTCTTTCAATTTAAAATTGACACTTGGTAACTTTTCCTACTCTCATGGTCTCTCTATCACCCGTCGGGTTATTACATAAAAACAACATCTAATATATTTTACGACCGGGTCGTTGAAACAGAATCCGGTCGTTAAGTGAGAAGTTTCTGTGTTTTATTTGAATTTGATTATATTGCATACAATTACAATCTTCTATGTTTTGTATCATCAGCTCGGTCCAAGAAAGACAACCAAAGGGAAAGGGACATGGAAGACAATCTCTTGCGTAAGTGCATCAACTTCTAAGGGACCAATGGGTTAACAAATTCACACAATTACTAGAATACATGTCAATATACACCGAAATTTTGATAATTGAAACAGGTTTGAATCGAATGACGGAAGAACTTACTCCGCATAATTTATTTGGCTTGCAAAATGGAATCCTAATTTATCCCTGTTATAATGAGCGCTAAAAGTGCACTGATTATATCATCGGGCCTGTGGTAAAATTGGTTTCGTTTAACATCGTTCCACTCGAAGACCCACTTTCCATGAATCTATCCACAACGTTAAGTGGGGATCTACTGTATATATAGGGGGTTTTCGGATAAAACCTCACCGAGGCAAGGCCACTTTACTGCTGATATCAAATATTATCTACTCATGTTACCAGGTTAAGCACACACACCGATCCAAAATTTCCTAACAATAATATTTCTGCAGTTAAATGTTTTTACAAAGCACAGAACAAATGTTGTGCTATTTCGTATTTCCACACAGCAGGACGACTACGCAAACAAGGAAGTCCTATGTATGGAAATAGCACGCTATCATACAAAATATGCCCACTATGAATAAACAATCTCTTTCCGCCCGGGCGTTCTTGTCCAAACACACCAGGAAAATTTGCGTTTCCTAAATAATCATGGGAAACTCCAATTTTTAGAACAATTTTTATACATAGAACTATTACATGAAATTTTAACGCATTAAAAGGGAATGAATGAGTTGTTAATTTCAGGAATTCACAATGTTTTTTGTATCGTTTACAGAGCTGCTCAGACAGCGTATGATGGACACCAATGGGGATGAAGAAAACGAAGACCACGAAGATGAAAATGACATGGATGGTAATTATTATAATCATAGGAATACTAGCGCTGGTTCACTATCTCATAATAAGCGTCAAAATTTGACCCCGCCGGCATTGCCTGCGTGAACCTTTTTCGTTCATAATACCACGTAAAAGAAAATTGCCTATTCCATCTACGTGTTACAATGGCCGCTAGCTTCGATCAGGTTACTTGCAAATCAAATAAATCAACTTTGGGAACGCTTCGCTATTTAGATAACATCGGAAACAGTGGCACTGAATTACTATTACGGGCCGTACTCTATTCAAAAACCGCAGCTTTCCGCAGGCCGCACAAATGCATTAGGGTAATTTTACTATATTTGATTATAAACAAAGTACAGTACTCGGATTCTGCAAATCGTCAAATTTTGCATTTCATATCTCACATTATATGAAAATTTTACCATGAACCTCTCCCATATGCTCGACTATATTTGACAATCAATGCAAAATTTACTTGCAATTGTAAACTGTGATAGCGACCATAGGACATTCTAGCTACTTCCATGAACACACAATAGCACGTTTCCAATACTTACAAAATGTTACATTCTTTAGAGAATGAACAGGAGCAGGAGCAGGAGCAGATGAAAGAGAAGGAAGTGGAAAAGAAAGAAAAAATCGTTGCTGGTAAGTTCCGTTACAGACATAACAATAGAACAGACTGAGCGATGTTTCCGTATATAATTCCTGGGCGATAATTTGAAAATTAGGTATGAGAAATACAAATTATATTTCTGTGATGGTGATTGAAAAAAAAAATCAATCGCCATATAAGCATTTTAAGGAATAACTCATTAAAACATACACCCTGAAGGGTTTATTCACTGAAAGTACTTTTCACTACAATGAACCATTAGTATTGGCCTGTGTCCTGAAACCATTGTAATGGTATTCATATATTGATTAATATTCTATTATACATAACAGATGCTACGCCAGTGAAAAAGGCTGATACGGCAGAGAAGAAGAAGGCAACAGCTGATGTTCAGAAGGAAGGTAAGAAAGCGAATGTTAAATAGACGATACACGATAAACTTTACTCGTAGGCGAAACTCAGAATATATATTTTTTCACGTAGACGTCGTCAAGGATACCAAGGCCAAGACTGACGCAAGGAAGAAGTTCACCAACGGTAAGACGTGTACTTTTTATTACAGCTGTATTTAGAACAATATCACGGCTCGATTACTCTCAATACCGGTTTTTACCGAAAATTTCGAATTGCTTATAAATATTAAAATATTAATTTCTTATATTTATGTGTTAAGTTTGAATATAAAATCATATAAAAAGGGCTAAGTCAATAACTCATAATATATAGGAATTTTTACTTCGCATTTTTGTGGCCACTTCGTTGAATCTTTACTATTTTCGACACTGTTTTCAGAAAGCTTATTGGGTTTTTGTTTTCAATTTTTAGATGTTGTGGATAAAGTATTGGCTTACATGGACAGCAAGAAAGAGTTCAGCGACGAGGATGCTTTGAGTAAGTTATAAACAACTGGGCCTTGGTCGGGTCCAAAGAGATGCCTTAAACGCGAGTGTCTCATATTTCATCATTTAATACCGTATATATTTAAGTATAAATCGATAGAGTCGAGACGAGGTC
The DNA here is from genome assembly GCA_013436065.1 of Halocynthia aurantium. Classification (NCBI taxonomy): domain Eukaryota; kingdom Metazoa; phylum Chordata; class Ascidiacea; order Stolidobranchia; family Pyuridae; genus Halocynthia; species Halocynthia aurantium. The sequence goes on from QXVX01005849.1 coordinate 24,194, forward strand.
AAACTATATTCAAAAATGAAAGCAAAAAGTCTTTTGTAAGACTTGACTTGAAGTCGAGTTATTAATTTTATAGTACTGTTCAAGTGGAAAAATCTCGACTTNCCAAATTCCTGCGACGTTATATTTCCACGTAGAATAGCTTCACGATTCTGGTCGGTATCTTTTTCTTCTTGACTGGAAGTTCCCGGGAGGACAGCTGACCGTTTCGCAACAAACTTATCTAATTTTTCGACCGCCGAACCTTCCTCTTCACCGGAAGATACTGTATTTGTGTTTAAGTGTCAAAATATTGGCAAAAACAAAATATTTTGACTGTACTGACGGAACCGCGAGTACATTCATTTAGTTTAAGAATGCATTTTTTTACGACTTTCAGGAAAATGCTTTTGGGTTTATGTAAATAGTTAATAGTGCACTTTGGTACTTGCTTTGATAATAAAAAAAAAAAAGATAAAAACTCACAGCTTCTCTCATACTCCTCGTAATCACTCTGCGATTCTAGTTCTTCGAGCATTTTTATTTGCTGTTTCGACAGCATCTTTCTTCTTCTTCCATTTTTCGACATGTTCGGCGTGAGCGAAGCACGCTCTGACGGAGTGAGCGCAGCACGTTCGGACAGACGGACAGTACTGTAATTGAGCAAATGAAGTTAGGAGTTTTGAAGTGACAATGTTCCATACATTATTGTAATAAAAAACCTCTCGATGGGCTTAAAAAAAACTTTTTTTTCCAACTAAATTTTTGGAATAAGTTAATATTGTCTTTTCTGGGTAACTACCAGAGCGACCGGGCCGATTAAGCTCTGCCATTCTGCTAGTCTGCTATTTCTGTCATCTGGCCGTGTTGAAGTGGTCTTTTCTGGACAACGCACTCCATATTTCTTCTTGATCTACGTGGCAGTGATTAAATGCCTTGTATATTGGGTGGTTTTATTTAATATTGGAATTATATAATTATTCAAATTACAACTAGAGGAGTCCATGATATCAAGAATTGAGACGCCAAGGCTTTGTGTACCAACTTCAGATCCCTGATGGTAATAATTACAGAGGAAAGTTAATTGAATGCAGAACTTACTTTTGAATATCCTTTGAAAGAATATCTCGTACTTTACTAGAAATATCTTCATTAAACCACCCTGATTTTGGATGGCAAACAACGTTGACGGTAATCTCACTGAAGTATGGATCAACAAGCGAAGTGACATCAGGATGTTTGATGTCGCAAACCTATGAAGAAGATATATTATTATTGCATGTTCCAAGTACTGTGTCCCCTTCTAATTTGGAACGAGTACCCATGTCAACTTGCTAGTACAGTCGACATTGGTTAATACATCCACCTCGGGCCAGGTGATTTTGGATGTAATAAGCGGTGGTTATGTTAACCGATGTCTACATATCAGGGTAGTTGTGTTACATTATATTTTACGTTTTTATAATGGGGAATGAATAGGAAAATTCCGTTCCAAGCAATTTGGATGCATTAAGCGGTGGGTTGTATTAACCGAGGATGCATTAACCGGTGTCGACTGTACTGTATAGTACAATATCTCAATAAATGATAAACTTCATATTACGACTGATATTAACCTGATAAAACATCTGTCGATATGCGGGCAAGACTCCAGGCTTGTAAATATAAACTGATTCCTGCAGAAAGGAGAAAAAACGCAAAATTAATGAAAACTTTGGATGCAAAAAATATACAAGTGAAAAGTGGAAAATTTGAATGATGGAAAAAGACTTACGTTTGGAACTAGACGATCAGAGACATCTTTTGGCTCTGGCTCTGTAAAATAAATATAACAATAATACTCGAACATGTTTGAAAAAATATATATCTGGAGATCCAGTGAGATGAGCGTCATGTATTCAATTACCTGATGCAAGACTAAAACTTTGTTTGATGTAAGACTGTTTTGGCTTCGGAACCATATTTGGAAGCTTATAATGAAGTGTGCTGCGTCTGGCTTTAACCGGAATATTCGGTGTATTGATGCCTGTAAAACAAAAATAAATTTTGAAAGAATTCTGTGACATCCCAAAAAGCATAGAATGGGATTATGCCCGAAACACGAAAGCATATGGTTCCCACGCCCACTCACCTTGTCTTAACCGGAAATCGAGAAGTTGATATTTCACAGCGGACGGATGCTTTCTCGGATCATAATTGAACCTGACCCACAGCGCACGCCACGGACCTGTTAGGAAATAATAGGCTACTGTCGGCAGTAGAGATTTCAGTTGTTCAGGGTGACATTCGACCTGTGTGATGATGGCGTTTTTTGACCATATAGGTCTTTCCTCAAACATCTGAAAGAAAAATCAATTGTTTGCTTTCTGTAATGATCTGTGTCTTATAATGTTCAAGTTATAGCAGAAACAAACCTTTTTTATTGTGTTTTCGATCTCCACTGTACAACGATTAGTATTCTTCCAGGCATCTACAGCGCTGGGTAAGGGTGCGGCCGGGGTCCAATCGTCTGTGAATTTGATGTACTGGGCGTTGTGGGAACGTCTGGGTCTCCTGACTCCGATTTTATCCGGAGGAAGTTTTCTGTGCGCTGGTTCGGTCGTGCTTCTACAAATTAAATATATATTCAATTTGGTCTCAGTGACAGTGACAATCCTAACTCCAACAGTCACTCGAAACGCACAAATTGAAGTATAAAAGTAAATATAAAAATAAGTAATATAATAAGTAAATATAAAAGTAAGTATATTAATAAATATAAGTAGAATAGTTGCACTAAATGTGCCTTTCTATAAGCAAACAATTATTCTCGTATTATAACTTACTACTGACCTAGGTTTGACATCTTTTTTGAACAAACTATCTTGCATTGTATCGATACGACTGAATGTGGCAGGCGGGAGAAAAAGAGGAGCTTCTTGCGTGAAGATAGATTCGTTGAATTTATCATCCACGATCCCGAGATACGGGAGCATGTTGACCAGTTTGTCGTTTTTAACATCGTTGTGAAGAGGAAGGAATTGAAAATCGCACAATGTTGAAAATCTTAAATGAATATATAAATGTTACTCATGTAAATACTGAAACGCTGTAGAAGATGAAGGAAAACGTGGCCGATATGGATATATTTTAAGTAAAAGGTGCCCCACTATATACATTGATGATCATCATAATGATATAATTTATGGTGGACCAACTTTATCAGCATCGTGGCCATACTTCCTTCACTAAAGCTTCGCGTATGTGGAAACTACATTCAAGTCGAAGTTAAGGTAATTGCGGTTAAGGTAATTAACGTGTTTCACATACCTGTATGCTGTTTCAACGACTCCTGCTATTTCAGGTCTGTATCTGTATTCATCAGGCTTCGATTCCTCCCCTGGTTTCTTTTTCTTTTTGTATTTACGAACTCTGAATTGAAGATATGGTTATCATAAACAGTTCATTGTGTCTTCAATAATACAAGACAAAACAAACTTCAGAAGAAGAGAGGAAACCGGAAATCTGTCAGCACAAACAGGACGACAGCATGGATCGTTAGGTCGAAAATGAAGATCCAATCTCTTGTTATCATCTTGATGAGTCTTAACAGATAAAGTAAAAATATTTGCAAGTTATTTGTTAGCGGCCATAGACTCATTGGCTAATGTACGCTGATATATATCCGTGTCTAGCCTATATTATACATGTTAAGATTTGCTGGTGCTTACCTTGGAGATGTTGTTCATTCCACCTAACGTTTTTATGACCGTATCGATATTTTTCACAATTCCTGGATATTCTACA
>QXVX01005851.1:0-19296 GCA_013436065.1 Halocynthia aurantium
ATCAAGACTTGTATCATTTTGTATTTTACATTTCTTTATGATATCATAATGCAGCATTCTGCACCACTTAATTTGCAAATATATAGTTTTTATTCTGTTCGTAGGGAGGAGTCTTTCGAAGAGTCTTCATTATTATTACTAGGTGGTATGGAAAAAAGGCGAAGCAGTGCAAACTTCAGCACTGACAGCTCTGATAGCGATGGAAATTTCCGTAAAAATTTTGAACTCGCTTTCAATATCGTTTTAGATATTATGGTAAGTCCAAGAGTTACCAATAACAGTAATTACTGTACGTGGATTGAAATGTTTGTAAGTCTTTCAAAAGTGTTTTGCGTTCTGAGATGAAAAAACAGACTTTGATTTAACTTCCTTTACTATTTGTAAATAAAGTTTGAATTCCTCATCGCCTATTTAGAGAATTATCGCCCAGGGCTTATTTATGGAATATTTCAGAGTTAAAATCACCTGCATTGCATAGAAAAATTGGAACGTTAACCATTCATTTGTACTTCATTTCATTCATATACTGTATAAAAACTTCCATCACAATACTTTTTTTCAATACATTACTCTCTATCTACGATGACTTTGAATTTTTTATGGCGATATTTATTTTTTATACATTAAAATCCGTCGAACGTATACGATACTTACTTTCGTATAAATATATGCTGATCACCAAGGCAGACAACAGAGCAAAAAATATTTATTTAGAAGTTTTGTGTCATTATATAAAGGAACTGCGATATTACCAAACATTACGTTATAAAATATCCCTTTTTTGAGATTTAGCTTTGAAATATCTTATTTATCTTAGGTTGAACACTAACGACGGATAATTAGTGTATCCTATCTGTTTGGGTTGTGAAGATTCGCTGTATATTAGCAATTCTCTGTAAGATATCGATATTCAAGTTTTAATAATTTCTCAAGCAACTATATCTCTTCTCTTCGGCAGATTTTGTGTCTCATGCTACAATGCTTCTCCGTGGCCTGGTTTTCGTTGGTCGAAAATCGAATCTACCATTTGATTACCCAGCTAGGTTTGGCATCGCTTTGTTACAAAGCTTTATTTTGTTTTAACGTGTGGATGAATCAGGCGCAGGCCGCAGCATCGGAGCAAGAAAACTAATAAAATATTATTAACATCAGTTATTTATAACTACCTGCACAATTAGAAAACGTATAACGCACTGGGATCTAGGAGAAATCGTCGCGCCTGATTATCCAAAGACCTGGTATAGGCCGTGCATACTGGATCCTAACATCAGCATTGCAAGTTATTTTTTATCAAAACTTTAAGTATAAAACGCAGTCAAGATGGCAAAAGCGAAATAATCCGTTCGTTCTTTCTAACGCGAAATGCAGAATAATGCTCTACGAACTGAGACCCGTACTAATAATTCCTGCAAACAATTTTTTTAAATAAATACTATCTTACATATTTATTCTGTGTGAGGAATATTCCATGAAAAAAACTTCGTGACATTTGTTCTGGTCATCAGTGCATTCTACTGGTACTAAATCCTGTGAACTTGACCGAGTAATAGGTGTGATGGAACAAGGTTTATTTTTTATTTTTAATGTCCTGAAAGAATTTTTGTACGATATGTATGAACCGTTATGGTAAACAGAAACATGTATCACCATAATCATATTATATTCAGGGCAGCTGTAGTAATTTCCTTATGTAAAACTCCACATTTCACCTCTAGTTTTTAGTTCAGTTTGTATGCATGTCTGAATGCATCATGTAGATGTTAGAAAATAGTGTGTTGAACAATATTGTTATAAATTATAGTATCATATGGGCCATGCTTGTCTAATGTACATGCTGCTCCTGTTATATCAACTCTAAAATTTTTATTGTGCCCTGACTGTTGGCAGCAGTTAATATGTTACTGTTCTCTCTCCACACAACAGCGCTGACAAATTCATTACTGTCATCCTCTCTATTATCACGATCCAATACGCTTTTCACAACATCGAACTTGTAAGTCAGCAGTGGATTAGACAAGCCTCTGAAATACACATAAAGAGAATTGTTTTCACTGCCGCAAGCGATGTAGGTACCGTCAGTGGCCAGACCCACAAAGTTTTTTTCATTTGTGTGTCCACAGAAGGATCGCACAGGTATGCAATTGGGATTGTTGATGTTCCACAGCTTTAACTCACTGTCTGTCGAAGCAGAAACAATTTCGTCTTTTGATAAGAACTGAGCGTAGGAGACGGCCTTTTTGTGTCCTTTGAACACTCCTAGGGATTCGTTAGGCTTTCTGATATCGTAATAATGGACGAAATGGTCGGCACACCCAAACACTAAATGGTAGCTTGAGCATGGGTTAAATTTGACGCAACACACATTGGCTTTAGCTTCGATGCAAGCAACCGAATGGGGAGTGTTCGTCGACCACAATTTAACATGAGCGTCGTCTGAGCCGGATGCTAGTAGTCGCAGGTCGAGAGTGTTAAAATCCACACTCCAACATCGTTTCTCATGCTCCTGGAACACATGAATTTTTTTACCGCCAAACGCATCCCATAAAGTTACTGAGCCGTCGTAATCGCTGCTGGCCAACCATGTTTTGTGATACTTGCTCCAGCTTAGGCACGATATTTTCGAATTGCAAGCCATTTGAACCACCGGATAATTGATTCCGTCTATGACATTATTAACCACGGATTCATAATCGTAGACTTTAATTTTTTTTGTGACCCCTGCTACAGCAAAGTGATCACAGTCTTTGTCATACTCGATGCTAGAGACAATGTTTGACGAATTTAGTACATCACTCGCATAGCTCAGCGATGCTACGGGTCGAACGGTAGAAAATTGAGTGAACTGACGTAGGCTTTTACTAAATTCTCCAAGCAGTTCGACGCTTTCTTCTTCACTGGGCGCCAGTACTCCTAGTCTAGTGTTAAAATAACAGTCATTCAAATCGTCAAAATGCCTTGAAAGTTTTCTTCGTCTCCTGGAAAGAGTTTTAAAGAACCAACTCTGGTTTTCTTTGCATGTTGCAGAAGTGCTGTTGAATGTTTCCTTTTTAACTGAAGTTGTTGCCATTGTGGTAGATGATGTCGAGGGCTTTGGCACCAATTGTTCTTTCTTTTCTGTTCCCTCAGTCTCCGACTTCACATTGTCCGGTACTACAGATTCTTGCATGATCCCAACAGTCACTTTTTTATTCTCTTCAAGAGCTTCTTGCACATGAACTATGTCCTGTTCCACCACCGCAAGCTCTGCTCTTACACGGTCCAGCATGGACTTTTTTCGTTTGCTGAGATCCTGCAAGAATTCTAACAGAATCTGGTTGTGTACTACGGTATTATCTTGGATTATTTTACGCCGTTTTTCCTGCAGAGTCTTGAGCATTTGGTCTAGATCTGAAAGCAACAAGTCGTCTTCCTCACTGGCAATAAAGGCTTGCCACTCCCATAAACGAGAATCCATCTTCATTCTTTTGGAGGCTGCTGTCAAATCTTCGATTTTTTTCTTTTGTTTTTTTATCAAATCATTCAGGGTAAAGTTGGGATAGATGTCGTCACTTTTTTCAATTAACGCGTTACATTTCGTACATTTGTTACTTTCTTTCAAACTATGTATCAAACACGAATAGCAAAAGGTATGACCGCATTGAGTCATGTAGGCTTCGTCGATTAGATTGAAGCAAATGGGACACAAAAAATCCTCGTTCATCTCTCGAAAAGATCCCAAGACTGATGGTGCGTGCGAATTCGTAGAAGGAGTAGGTTCTCTCCCAGAATTTCTTTTCATGATGGGTGGTTTTTTAGCTTCAAGACCTAAATTCCTACTCAACTTAATACTCTATCTCAATCACTGCAAACTACTGTATAACGAGAAGCGATGGTGAATATGACCTGTCAATCAACTAAACTAGCTGCGCAATGTAGTTCAAAGGTTAACTGAATTAAATAATCCCACCTAACGGGATAAATTAACGGAAACGAATGTTAAAAACACGGTTTTTCGTTTTTGAAAAATACACAATAATTTAGTTAGAACTCCCGCTACAGCGGGTTTTCTATTGTAATTGGTGGATTAATATATGCGAGATGGCAAGTGACCATTTTGACAATGCTGCCGCACGAGAGCCAGACAGTATGCGAGAGAACACTCCAAGATAACCCTAAGCGTGGTCAATTCTTCTTCATTTTTCTTGTTGGACAAAAAATCAATTATTAGGTGTTTTCTAGGATCTATGCATATATGAGTTTTGCACATATGAGTTTTGTGTTATACGATACAAAGTATAGCTTAAAAAAAACATCAATCTTTAGTAGATTTTTCAAGTAGCTAAAAGTTTTCACTTTGGTCATTGATTAACCAAAGTGTACAAAGTGTAATAACACTATTCCAAAATTCTGCGTAAGTAGGTGTAGCTCATCAAACACCTTCTTCCCGCAATCGCGCATCGCTATACGCTACAAAGCAAAATCTGAAATATGATACAGTTCATTCAGAACTATTTTTGAATCCAATAATTATAGATTTCGCACACTTGTATTCCTTTATACAATCTAAGAGAATGCATCTTCTCGTTATCAATAACTTTGCATAAACCAGAGTGTTCCAACTGTTCAACTGTATCGGGGACCGAACAAAAAATTTACCATAGTTCGATGGTCGCATATATATAGACTCCATAATAACAGCTAGATAAAATTTCGGGTAATTTCAAAATATTTGAGTATAAACGAAGCCTACTGAAGTGATTTATTATTTGATTGCAAAACCACTATACCTGAAAGAAGCTAAATCTTTGGAACAACGGCAATCCAAATAATTTGTTGGGACTGTCATTCACTGTACAAAATTCAGTTTTCAAACTTACAGAAGCATTGTATAACGCTTTAACAGACTTTCTTGCCTACGGACAGCAAAAATCATACGGCGGATCCCATGTGACCCATGAGTCTGCAGTTGGAGCACCCTGTCATAAACGATCGACTTATTTTGATTTACTATATTATGTTTGACCATTTCCCAACAACATATTAATTACTGCCATCCAAACAGTTATTGCTATTGCAGAAAATTTCGGCCTTGTTGTGGAAAAGGCTGAATTTCCATCGGGGTCCAACTTGGACCTTTCTTCCATTTTTTTGGTATCGTGCTGTCTGCCTTTTTTATTCTTTTTACGATTTTTGCCCTTTTTGTTGCGGTCATTCGACGAAACTTCATACTCTTCTTCTGTCATGTCCATATTTATCGTTCCGTTGTATAACTTAGATCTGTCGAGCAAAACTTTTACGCCGTTCCGCGACTTTGAATTTTTGTGAATATTTTGATGACGCAATAGGTCGATGTCGACCTCTTCGCGATGAGACGGGGACACTTCTGTTCCTTTAAAGCAATTCATAAATTTAGAATACGATGTGTAATATTCCTAAGACAATATTTTGTTGGATATTGACTAGTTTCGTATTCCATATAATGAACACAGAAATCCGAAGAAAACTCGATATAACATCATGCATATGTAGTGATAAGCAACCTTTTTCTTACTATTGGCCACCATTTTTCCAAAAATCTCAGTGGACCATCGGTAACCATAATTGTTACTTCAGACAAACAAAAATGCCAATTTTTCGCTGTATAACATTACAGCTATGAAATGTTTTTCCTTTTCTGCGTAAACTTGAATTATCACAATTATGTTAAATGCTTATGTTGAGCTTTCAACGAATGAGTAAATACGCTGGTAAATGCTGTACATTGTGAGGATTGGAATACGGATGGCAGGACCATCTTTGAGCACCGATAAACGCTCGTGACAAGACAGATAGACGTATTTCCTAATAATAATTTTTAAGCCACCAACTACCTAGTTACATAACCTTAACTTAAAAAGAGGATAGAAAGAGTTCATTTATAGTTCATAGCTCATTTGCCATCTAGCGGTTGGAGTTTTTCACTTCAGTCTACGGTTATAAATGATCCAACAGTGACACATAGCGGTTAGAATTTTTTACTTCCCCTAACGCTTATAAATAAACTTTTATTGATTCTATTCTAATGATGATATAATAGATTGGGTCGATTGATTCAGGTTAACCCCGAAAAAATCTATTTCGAAACCTGAATATCTATTTCGGGTCGGCCGTAGCGAGATATCCCGCGTTGTACAACCCTTAATAACTCGCGGACCAATTGTCGTTCCACAATATACGACACATCAATGAATGCAGAATTTCATTGCGAATCCATATGCACAGCAAACTAGAGGGAGCCGTTTTCATTTTTTTTTAAAGTTCAGGTTAAGATTAAGTAACTAGGTGGTTGGTAACTTAAAATAGAGATAACATTTACAAGCGTTTATAGATAAGTAACCTTGGACCGATCAATTCTAACATTAATAAACCGGTGGCTCACGTACTCCAGATCTTCTTTGATACGTTTTGGTAAATATAACATGTACCAATTATAAACGGTGACCCCTGCCCTAAATGAACGATAAGTTTCAATGAACTAAATTATCACATCTGCCATTGATATACATGTACAGTGCGTTCAATATGGATTCATAAATATTACTGCCAAGATGGCAGTTCAAAATGGGGGAGGAATTGAGGAAACCTACTACTATGAGAACCAATACTTTAGAATTTAGATGAAGTTTAACATAAAGAACGTGCGATACCACTATAAAACATTGAAAATTTAAAAATGTGTTATTTATATGGAAGATGTTTTCTCTGACCTGGATAAAAATCTTTTTCTCTTCCTTCATCAGTTTCATAAGCACCAGATCCTTCTTGCGGGCAGTCGTCTTCATCGTCACAGGGCCAGCTACCAGGTCCAGAAAAAATGTTCGCGTCAACGTCATCTCTCTCGAAAACAGGAGCCTCTAATAGTATTCCAGGAACTTCCATTGTTCCGGCACTTTTGAATAAGATCTGATAATATAGAGAATGGGAATAATTCACTGCAAGCATTAGGCTATAAACACATTCCGCGAACGTTTCCAGAAAATAGCCCTTCTGTTGGTTAATAATGTCAGTACGACTCGAATGCACGTGAACATTGTGTTATTTAAGGTGACGTGTTATCTAATCGAAGCAACTAATAGTGTTAACTATTGATAATCTGATGTAATTGCACAAAGAGGCCACTGTAGAATTGTAATCAGGAACTGGCTAAGGCATTCATCTGTCAGTCCATTGTTTTGCAATTTCAACAACAGTAGCTAGATCATCTTTTACAATGCGGACAAACCCTTTCTATTATATAGTTTGTTCTCTAGAGTGACTCTAATGAAAAAAAAAATCAAACCGCTAGATGTCACTGTTGGATCATTTATAACCGTTAAGTGAAATAAAAACTTTTAACCGCTAGATGGCAAAGTACAATCGATGCTTATAAATAGACTTCTTTTGGTGCAATCATGCTAAAATTAGCAGTTCTGAGACGTAATACATAAACTAATATTCTCTGAAAAAAATTGGGTCGATTGATCTAGGAAATTAACCCTCCGAACGACCCCTCGAAACTCGAAATTGAAGTACTCTTTGCGACCCACGGGATCCGTCGCGCGAGCCCCTGCCTGAACGCAACCCCTATTTTGGGAAGCCCTACAGTCTAGACAGCTCCACAAAACGCTGATAGACTATGCATGATTGTTTTGGAAGGGATTACTAGACGAAAGTTGTTGGTTTTGTAAGTCAAAGTAGAATCGAGAATGCGCAGTGTTGTAACTATGATTTATCAGATTCTAAAACCACAAGACGGATAGTTTTCTAATCGTTTGTTTGCGAGAATGTTAGGGTTTGGTCTGTATTATCAAATCAGTTGGAATTGTTCAAAAATTTGCGAATAACTTATCTGCCAGATGAAGACGGGCTACAAGTAAAAATTAAATCGTAGTAATATACATATTAATAATACCTTAGTGGCATAGCGTAACTTTTCGATTGCTGTCATGACTCCGTTTTCGACCTTTAACACCTTTACTTCCGGATTTGTTGCTTGTTTTTCAAATCCGATAGGTGCCACATCCTTTGAATATCTATAAAATTCAAGTTGTTAATAAATTTTTCAATATTAAAATCTCAATATGGAATTTGTTGGCAATGGTAGACCATAATTGTAATGCAAAGCACACAATTTTCAGCTTGTGTTTTGAATTAAATGCTATATTGCTGTAATCTCTATTAAAATTCCCTACTCGAAGCGTCACAATTGAGTTTTTACAGGTTCTGCCGTTATTTTACATTCAATTCAATATTCCCATTAGATAGCTGCTGTTTGCAGCAGATCACGGGTTAAAGTAGCAAAGGTATGATTCAAATGTCAGAAATCGTGTTGCAGACAACTGTTTATACAATCCACAAATAAAATATTTTCACGCAGGTGACAGCAAAAATATACAGCTATATCATTATTCGGCACTTCGTTATTATACACCAATATGTTTATGCAACAAACACCATATGCACCGAGCAGCTTTACTTGAAGATAAGTGAGATTTACACCCTGTAAATAAAAATTACAATTAGCGCCAGAAGCAATGTTATTGGCCTAAGCAACAAAATCGCTTCAGGTCAACCTCCAATGGCCACCCAATACGAAAATTAGATTTTAATTTCTTCTCTTAGCGTTCAATAATATTTGTACGTTCACTTTGACACACTGTATCTATAAGTATATAAAATAGTAATCTGTGTAACTGTCAAATTATATACGGTTCTAATGATAATCTATCGCCAAAACCTCATTCAGAAACTCTCTTGCTAATATTACAAATATTACTGGATGTGTAAAGTTACTGAATGAACTAAAGGAGCCTTTCTATCAATTTAAACTTTGAAATACCCAAGTACTGCTAAACCCAAAAGTTATTCCAAGATACAGGAAAACTGAGTGAGTACCTTGCAATAAGAAATAACTAGTCAATATATTAAACCCATCGTAATTTTGTTTGTACTGATTAACGTAGTGATGGATGTTGTTCAAATGGTTTGTTGACATGTAACAACCAGTCAGTCTTCGCCAGTTTAAGGCAGATCAAACAAGATCAAGTCAATGATCACCTGTCTATAAGATCAAGCGCATAGAATTGTCGGTTAAATTTCACAATTGCCTAAAGCTTAATCAGTAGGACAGCCCTCGCTGACGATAGGCAGATGGCCCTTCATTTAGAGGTGACAATCAAAATAATAGAATAGAAGAATAAGCACTAGCATTTTTGGGTAGAGTAATTCTTGGATAGATCAAACAATTCTGTGCATTTTATTTGCTCCGAATCACAGACCGCGTAGGTTTTAACTTGAATTTATTCGGTAAACCGGTGGTTAAATGCAAGACTCTGAATTTTTCTTCAATGATTTTCTAGTGTTAATAGATTTTAAATAAGGTAACACGGACATTGTAAGTAACTTTTGTAATATATGATCATAGTCGATTTTGTCAAAGATAGGAAGAAAATATCCTGCTGGAACGTAACTCAAAATTGATTACATTTCATTGCTATTTCAACTATTATGGCTAAGATAATAGTTCTGCTTCATCGTACTGTTATTTTTTAACTTACATATCAACGATGTTCGATCCGTCCCAGCATCTGTCAGAACTGACTTCGATCGCCATCCCAGCTTGCGATTCGCACATGTCGTCCGGTAAATGACGATAGAAATTGACGGACCGGTTAAGAGAAGCGATGAATCTGGAAAGTAGAACACATAAATAAGAATACGTCCACTCAACATATGTACATCCATATATCTATATATCTAAAAAAATTAATAATAAAGGAAGAAATGAACTGCCCACATGCAAAAATATAGACGCCGTTCCGATTTATTCCGGCAATCAATTTTTGTCGGGAAAAGTTTTAAAATGTAGCAGAACAATGGTTACATATAATAAACCCAGCATCGCGGTTGAATAGGCATAGAAATGTAATCAACAGATCAAATGCAGTCTTATTCACAAGAAATAAGATACAATACAGACATTGCGTTGATGCATGGTAACCTTTGCTGTAATGAAATATCGCACCAAAAATAATTTTTATTTAACAGCGTAATACGACTCCAAATATACCCGAATTTACCAATCACAAGCAATTTCCCACTATCCCACTATTTTACACCTTTTAATAATTTATCCCCAAAACCTCATTCAAAAACAGAAAGCTAATACCAGAAACATTACTAGGTGTACTGGAGTATTACATGCATTGATATTAACTTCAAAACAGGGCCTTTTAATTGTAATCGGACCCTATTCTCGGAGATAGGGAATGTAACAGGGTTCATTGAACCTCCACTCTCACCTAGCCAGTCTAAAAAGGCGGAAGTGCCGACTTGGAAATGTATACTGACAACAATTTGAGACCTGATAAGATTCAAAAGTCATTCTTGATATGTGCCAACAACTTATACGTAGGGTCTTGTTGGTCCAATGACGTTCTCGTCAGAACACCCCTCCCCCCCGAATTCATAGAAATGTTTGCCTGCTCAAATAATCAATATCAATACTACTGGGATGTGAGATTGTCACCTTCATGAAATATAAAATTATAAATCAATACGGTAATTGTTAGATGTTATCGGCGTTTAGCCATAAGGAATGCAACGTTTGCCAGTTTGTAAATAAATTGTTTCACTTAACGGCTGCAATTACCTCTTAATCCGTGTGTGAAAGCTTCCCTTCGGTCTTTTCGACTCGACCAAATGCTGTTGTGTCTCTTTGCTTCTTTTCTGGGGTGATGTGTAAAGTATTTGATGCGGGGGAAGAACGCGTGCTGCTGTGTGGGATGACGGCGGTACTGGATTGCCTGGCGGTAACTCTTCTTTTAATTTCGATAATTCCTTCGTCTGCAAAAGGTTAAAGGTTAATAACGAAAGAAGACAGTTTGCCGTCAAGTACAAAGCGTGAAACCGTACATAGCAACAAAACACAAAGTAACCTATATAGATATACTGTAAAAGGTTGGGTAGACACAGACGTTTTAGTTAACTAAGGGACCTTACAGGGAAGATTAAAATCACGTGACAAAGTGACGAATGCTTCTAATTACATCACACTAAACAACAAGTCAAGGTTTTTTGATCAGACAAAGCCGTTGGGTACAGATTGAACTTATACTCCACTCGACATTTCGTATACACAAGAGATAAATAAAGGTTTCTCCTTTTTATTACTGGAAAGTAGGGCATTTGGAGTAGGTGTTGCCCCGTTAAGCGTCTATAAAATCAATCAGTATTGCTGCAGATTATCATGAAATTGATTGATATGAGAATATTTATAGAATTACATTTCATCCACCTTGGTTCGAGGTCAATGCTTTTAAGAATCGCTCCTTACCCTCAAAGGGGGGACATGTTCCTCCGATTGGAAAGACTTCTAGCACAGCATGCTCATTTTTTTGCATATCAGTTGCATGTAACAATGGGATTGCTTACCCGTAAGGAACGCTCCCTGGGTGATTTTTTGTGATGACGATCACGTCTACCTTCGGTTTTGTGTTTGGTTCTAGGATTTCTCACGTCCAATTCAGGCTGCTGAAGATCTAGATGAAAGACGAGTATTCAGTATGATTTTTATGGATAATTATGAAAATATGTTCTATTAAATTCGTTTCGAGACAGAACAGTAAAGTACAACGCAACGATTGTTCCGCGATATTGTTTTGAAAATGATTTAAGTAAATAAATTTGTTAATTGCAACCTCAAGAGCTATTAAGCACTGAAAGCAAACTTGGTCAATTCCCGAAGATGCGGGAAACTAGGTGTACGGCACGCCCGCCGGTGATAAATTACTGCCGTATAAGACGTGGCCGTTAAAATGTAAACTCTGTCAATAGAGATAATGAAAATTTGTTCTAACGACACATATGTCGGTTATCGCTGTATCATATATTATTATTAGGTAATGGGAAGTCAAAACTTCTAGTAATCGGTTAGTAGATATTATCTTTCCCGCAAAATTTTTAAGTATGAGTTCTACAATGTCGCTATGCAAAACGTATTAAAATCACAGAATGTTAGAATCGGTAAAACATTATGTAACAAGTCGACTCGACTCGACTCGACTCGACTCGAGTAGACGTAATAAAATAATCCAATCTCTCGCAACTCGATTTCAGTGAGGCAAATCTACTACTAGCTGTCGCTAAGTTATCTATTAATTGTGTTCATTAATTTCCGCCACTATCCCAGTTCTAAGAAATTGAGATTCGGGACAAGCTCTTTGTGGTTAAAAACAACGATGATGGCAGCTATATTATACGCACGATTAATGAGCAATAGGGCGATTAATCCAACTCCTTTGTTTACCAATTCTCAGTGGGTGTTATGTAATACGACAACATACATTTAACGTGACGACAAGACAAACTGTTTCTGCGACAAGCTCATATCGCACGCGACAGCTGCGAGATAATAACTCAAGCAGGATTTAATTAATTTTAGTACAGTGAGCGGATTGCTAGACTGCACACATAATATATCAGTTGAAATTATTACGTAAAATTACCACTATGTCCAAGAGATCACAGTAAAATACCAAAGGCTTGAATGGACATAGATAAAACACAACAAATTTTATATGTTAGTCAAGGCGATGCGAGTTAGTGCATTATGACAAATTTTCAATAAATTTAACAGTGTTGTCCAGTATGAGGGGTAAGTGATTGATTTCGGTCGATCGTCGTTGGTAAGAATTTCTCCCAGATTATTTGGGTGAGACTTTCACATGACCCTGAAAATTACACACATACTCACAAACGTACTAATTCTCAATTTTGCGAAGTGATTATAGGTACTGGATTTGAATACGTAACCAGTCTCATCCGATGGGAGAACAATAATCCTAGCTTGTCAATACATATAGTATAGCTATATACATATGCAAGCCGTCAAGCTAATGATACTTTCTATATGTATATACCATTGCAGGAGTGAGTTATTGTTACATCCCTGTTATCTCGGAAATTGAAAAGCAATGGAAGAATGCAAAAACATGCGTTTTCTTAGCAAGGATTTTCAGGAGGATTAAATTCAAAAATGCTTTCAATATGGGATACGAAAGTATATTTCGGAAAACATGTTTTCTGATGTGTATAAATTTAATTACTTATATTTAACTACCATTCTTAAATGAAGTTTGTTTGGAGTATAGGAAAATAGTGATATTTAACTACCATTCTTAAATGAAGTTTGTTTGGAATATAGGAAAATAGTGAACTATTTATTATTCGTGAAATGCACTGCAAGTTTATCTGTATACAAATGCCCGAAAAAACAAACTGTACTATAGACTTCATTATCGTATTATTCACAACTAAAAAATTTCACTCACCGGCGGTTCGCTTTGAACGTTCCAGTGCTCGTGTCTGTTTGCAGCGTTTGTCCACCTGTATCAACAAATATATATGAATTGTGAATGATTAACTTGCGCAAATGATATTCCACAATTTCCGTAATAGACATCCGGCAATCATTTCATTGGGGTCAACCAAGTGAGACGACCAAAGCACAGAAAAAAACAACACAAAGTCATTATTTGCAGGTCAATCTAGAGTTGACTTTATTAAATGAATATGATTACCCTTGAACCTTTAAAAACGTTCGGGAGCCTTAAAATAGGGTTGACAATGACAGGTGCAAGAAATGATCGTTTTATGTAAAGAAATGCCAATTGGGAAAGTTGAATACCCGGTTTTTGTTCACTGGATAATCCAGTTGGAAGTGATCGCAATTATTCTGGGACAGATAGTGTGATGAGGGATTGTGATGAAAAAAATACACAACTTTCTAGGTTTTGACTCTTCTAGGCTAGGAATGTTGCTTCTCAACTTTAAGTTTGCAAAAAGGTTCATTACAATTTTCTACTATAATATATTTCATAATTTGTGATCATGAGAATTCGGGATTTTACGTGAACCATAAGAATCGGGATTGGCATAGCTATTTTTGTTATCTTATTGACGTATTAGCTCATAAATATAATACGGAATTCTTATAACTAATTTTTACCACAGTGCTAACACCACCATCCCAGTAAGGAAACACGCTTAACATGAGCTCAAAGCCACAAAGTATATTCTCTCATCTATACAATTAATCACGTATCGTTTTTGCACCCGCCAGATGTAACTGTTGGCATATCATCGAAACCATAATGTCCGCGCAGAAAGTTAAAGTTAAAGTAGTGTTTATTTTTATTGTCACGGAACAACAGTAAAGATTGCCTGAGACACTCGAGATCGAAGCGATTTAGTTGTCGTCTGGCAAACAATTTAACGAAGAAGGCGAAGACTGTCATAAATTCTGGCGAAGTGGAGAAAGAGTCCGTTATTTACTTTCAAAAAATTGATGACAGTTTTACAATAACAAATATTTTCTCCCAACACCGTGACAATTTTTTTATGATTTCATGGTTCAATTTTGACTTTTGATTGCTAATGGTTAAACGTTTCTCTAACTGTCCTCAGAAATTATCTTAACTTACAACAGTTTCATCGCCATCGTACCCTCCAGTTGAAAATGTGTCCGAAAAACCAATGTCAAAACCATGTTCATGAAAGTTTGGGAAACGAAGCATCAGTAATATTGCCTTCACAGCAAGCTGTTACATATTGTTGAAAATAGAGACTCTACCATGATTGGGAATCCACCAAATGGTCGAAGGGAAATGCTCAACGAGAAAACCAGTCCATTATCGCATGGCGTAAAACAAAACAACGGTTTTCAATACAAATCGAGTTCAAAGAGAACGTAGAAAATACGAGTTTCATTTGCTTAGGTACAAGCGGTATGCTACACAGGAAACGTCGAAACCGTATCAAAACAAAAGGAATGCCAAGTTTTTTTCACGGCAGTGTTGTTGTTTATAGATTTCTACGGATATTTCCCAAGCGATCCGTTCGATAAAACGTGTAATTAAATATTTTTACGGTGGTGGAGGGGAGGGAGGGACTAGTTCATTTCACTGACATTCCACATGAGATGAGAAAAACAGCCCTTGTCCGGGTAAACCTTAAAAATGTACGTGTCCAGGGTCTTACCTATATATCAAGATTCATATTTAGCTGGTAGGGGGCGCTAGAACAGTAATAAATAGGCTTTCATCTCCTTCGAGCGGGAGGTAGCCCGGACCGGTTTATACTGTATATAGATATTCGGAATTAAGTTAAGAATTCTCCAATAAGAAGCACTTACCGTTTCTTGAAGAGCAGTTATGTTTTCCAGCAATACCGATATGCTCGAAGACAGTTTGTTCTCAAAATTTTCCAAAACAACTTCCAGGTTGAATTTAGACTCTTCACTGCGCATGCGCCGTGTGACCTCACTTAGTGCGGTTATGTAGTAATTCCAGTAACGATCCAGTTCGGTTATGCCAGCGAAACACCTTCGGTAAAAATATGACATGTTATGGTATTTGTTAAAGTTACACGTTAATATAGTGGAAAGTAGACTAACATACCCGCGAAAAACGTTGCGGCATAAACCCATACATGGTTTCAGAAGAGTAAGGCCAAAACAATGCGAGCAATATTGCATACTGAGCAAAGAATTCTTGCAGGACTTGGAAAGCTCAATGTTTCCAGTCACGTTGACTGTTATTGTGCCAGCGAGTAAAGCCTGGAATTGAATTTATCAATGGTATTTAGAAGCATACAACAATAATGCATGGGCTCCATTCGGGTACGGAAAGAATGAAACAGAAACAAATGTACGTTTAAGATCCCGTAAAGCAAAATTTCGGAATCTTGTTGTACATGTTTTCGGAATAGAGTAAGAACGGATAAGTAAATTTTGTATTTAAACTCAGCATATCGAGGAGATTTAGAATACGTGACAAACCGTCTTTACCACGGATAGAAATCGACTTGAAAGAAACATCGAGAACTAGACCTGTGATTTAAATGCAATTTTCTTCCCCGGGTAACAAACGACGAATCAGAAGCTACGTAAAGTATATCAGCAAATAAAGATTATCTTCAAAAACCCATTATACGTATTTCAACACCTCCAATGACGTAATTACTGGGTCCATTTAAACCTCACTGAGGTTTAACGGATTTGGGTTTACCCCACCAATAACGCACGCACTTTAGAACCTGGGAACAATTTTAAACGGATTATGAAGAAAAGGTAACAAAAAAGGAATACAGCATAAATTCCTTTCCTGCCGCCACCCTGCAATAAAATCATAGTTCTTACCTCATGTAAAGTCCGTGCAAGTCGCAGGGCGTTGGATAAATTCATAGCTATTACGGATGGCGTGTTCATAAGCGGATGGAGATCACGTCTTTGCTTTGAAACGCAATCCTCAAAGGGAGGTTCATATTCTTCCGATCCTACCAAGATTGCGAGGAAGAGTTTGTCTCCGAACCTGGATCAATTGAGAAAGAAAATATTGAAGATATTTCAAGCACATTCGAATATTAAATTACCCTAACGCACAGCTCCCTTGCGCATTTTTGTTTATGAATTTAAAAGGCATGCCATGCGGTTTGGTTCGATCACATTCAATTTTTTTCTCACATTTAATACGGGCCTCTAAGGAATCGACAACGCTATTTGGCGAGCCATAAATCATATCTCAACCGCATGGCAATCTATTAAAATGTTAAGTGAATCTACATGTGTGGTACTGTTAACTTTAACGGTACATACCAAATAGTAATACTTTGTTACACTTGACCAAGACCTAAGCGTGTGAAGCTAATACGCTTGGGCAAAAAGGTGAACAAAATGCATTATCTATTTAGCAACGCTTGTCTAACCCACTAGCACTAGAAATCTCTCCTGCTACGTCTTTATATTCATTTCCGAAAGCTAAATACTAAGGTAAAGTCCACGGGCGAACGAAAAGACATGAAAAACTTCCATTAACCTGTCAGTAAACTCAAAATACTCAAAACAGACACGCCAAACTGTAAATATCGAACAAAACTAATCTATTACGAGGTTGTAAATGGTTATAAAATTTCTCTGGTTTGAGTAGGCTTAGGAAGATCCACTCGGTTTTTATAATCGCCATAGACAAATGTTATGCCGTGTTCCGAATAAGGATTAAATCAACCAAATACCACAATGAGCGCAATTGATTGCCTGCTTGAACGGAAGTAACAAAAAAAGTTCGTTATCAACAAAGCGGATTTAAACAGACGAAGTTTGATTCAAGGATGGCGCTTCACAAATTACGTCATTAAAAATATACAAGTTTGTGATTAGCAAGAAACTGGATGAACCTCTATGTATGGACCTTCTACGAACAGCCTATGGCGAACTGTGTGTACCAGGCACTAGACAAGCTGGGGTACCAAATACTACATTATAAAATATAGCTATTATTATCAAAAATGGGTAGTACCCATTAACGTCTCTTAGGATGAAACCGATTCAATTCAAACCTATGTCTTCGAGTCAGTATAATTCATAGAGTCTCAGGAACATGCTAAAATTCCAAATGAATATTTAATCTACAAAATAAAGTAAAAACTATACCATACAATTTACAAGCAAAAAAGATTCCTTATAACTTTCTACATAGGGCGTGAAAGGTGATGTTATACAGTGAAAAATATTTATAAGAAAACCCAATAAATCTCCCAAACTCGATCACGTATTATGTCCCCTATCAAATTATTTCAAGAGATTACTTATAATCGATGATTAAGATTTCTTGAAGCACTATCGTCGCCGCAAGTCAGCAATGTTTTAAAACTTTGTATTACCTAATGCAATGCTAATCTCCTAATCTTGTTTGGTAAGCTGTATGGATCTAAGGTACGGTAAGTAGTTAGTTTATTATATTCCTACCTAATTACGGAAACAGTAAGAAGAGCTCAAGGCTTGAAGAATGTTTCCAATAACAGTATCTATTTACTTTGTGATGGATCTTGAAAAATTCCAGTAAGAACTTTATACAATCTAATAGGCTGGTCACGTGGTTTGGCTCGAATGCTAGATCCATCTCCGATATTTTTTCAACGTTTTTTTCTCATTCAAATACAGGCCTCTAAGGAGTGGATAACGCTATTGGACTAGCAATAAATCACAGCTTGGCGTTCTTACAAGTGTTTTTTCAACCCAGTGTCGAAGTACAGTAATGAACTTTTTGAAGTTTATTAGTCTGTGGATTTAATGGTATCGTGCTAGAAACATTTCAGTTTGCACGATAATTCGTAATAAAAAACACATTCCGATATTTGCTACTGTACCGTATTGCCTTTATCATCCATTTCTCACGGATATCGAGGGTAGGGTTAAATAAAATAAGAGCGTGTTAGAAGGCACTGGACTACATTGGACAGGGCTGGCTGGATTCAAGTCAATCGAACCAATTGCTGCCAATCGGGCCCAGCCCTTAATGGGACCCGGACTCTAAGGAGGACAAGCGCTCTCCTCTATTGTTGTCAAATACGATTAAAAAAATGTTTGAAATGTTTGAAATGTTTTAAAATGTTCGCCATTGGGAATCACAGCTCCTAAGGCGGGCTCCGAAACGTGTGGCAAAGGTATAGGGTTCAAAAGTGGTTCACCCCTATATCCGATGACGTCAAGCTAAACAAGCATTTGATATATTTATTCAAGTGTTCAGTTGTATTGCTGTTAAAGTTGCTCTAACTTTTGGAAAGGTTTCATTGAAACGGATCTGCATTATGCCCAGTTTGCTTTAAATTAACCCATTGACCGTGTTGATAGTGAAGGTCACTGGCAACTGAGAGTTTCTCAAACGCTAAAATACTGCTGCTGCTGCTGCGAGATAACATCACACGTCACATTCTTTAATCGCAGTTCTTAACGAATAACTCAATCAACGTATAAGCTTGTACGGTTGAATCAATGCTGATGGGGTGCTCTGAGATAACAACGGGAATGGTGATACGGTGTTTCCATTTTATAGAAACTTGCGTCAATTATTATAGCATACTTTTCATTTAGATATTTTTATCGAACAGACATTTTCTGAATCAAGCTGAAATTTCACAATAGCAAGAACTTGAAATTAACCCTCCTGCCCAGTTTGCTAGTTTCAAGTGAGCCACTCGGCAAGCTCGAGTTCTATTCGATAACTCAAGATATCTGTTACCCGAAGGAAGTGGGTTGAGAATTTGTGACGGATCTTTACCACCCGAAAACGCTGCATATATATTACTGCAAGTTTATTTCTATTATGTGATGGGTATTTTGTACCATTTTACTAGAACGATAATTACTTTATTTCATATCACCACCAAGATCTGATTCTAAGAACAGAACGTAAATCGTATCCCCTAGCGTATCGGTGACAACACAAGTAGAGAATGCTAATG
>QXVX01005851.1:20206-36190 GCA_013436065.1 Halocynthia aurantium
AAACATTTCAGTTTGCACGATAATTCGTAATAAAAAACACATTCCGATATTTGCTACTGTACCGTATTGCCTTTATCATCCATTTCTCACGGATATCGAGGGTAGGGTTAAATAAAATAAGAGCGTGTTAGAAGGCACTGGACTACATTGGACAGGGCTGGCTGGATTCAAGTCAATCGAACCAATTGCTGCCAATCGGGCCCGGCCCTTAATGGGACCCGGACTCTAAGGAGGTCAAGCGCTCTCCTCTATTGTTGTCAAATACATTTTCTGAATCAAGCTGAAATTTCACAATAGCAAGAACTTGAAATTAACCCTCCTGCCCAGTTTGCTAGTTTCAAGTGAGCCACTCGGCAAGCTCGAGTTCTATTCGATAACTCAAGATATCTGTTACCCGAAGGAAGTGGGTTGAGAATTTGTGACGGATCTTTACCACCCGAAAACGCTGCATATATATTACTGCAAGTTTATTTCTATTATGTGATGGGTATTTTGTACCATTTTACTAGAACGATAATTACTTTATTTCATATCACCACCAAGATCTGATTCTAAGAACAGAACGTAAATCGTATCCCCTAGCGTATCGGTGACAACACAAGTAGAGAATGCTAATGACAAACACGCGACTGTCGGTAGAACAAGTAACTAACAGGCAAACGGTAGAAATATAATCCAATTAATTTGTTCTCATCATTCAATGTCAATTTAGATCGCAAATACTTTCAGACTTACGTACACTTTCCCTTACGTAAGCCGTTAATATAATCAACCCAACAATCCAATCCGTGATACACTTTCAACACTGAGGTATTTACTATTCACACAAGACGACGACGACGATTGATAAAAATCTTCGAGTGCATATGATACTATCGAGCTATTTAATCTAATCTATTCAAGAACTTCAATAATTCGAATAAAGGGCTGATAGAATCAAAGTTAATCGAGGGATTATTGCACAATACTGTATTACATGTATTACTCAAAGTCACTAACATGCATAACCTTTACTCGAACGATTTTTGCTCATTATATACTCATTAAACGCAGCTTGGCCACTGACGTATTTATACCACGTATCTTACATCGAATTAGCTCATTCCCGAAGGCGAAGACAACTGATGCTATCGTTGCTATTTAAAATAAATTTCTGTTGAACCAGGTATTAAAATAAGTCAACAACACGGGTCATAATAATGTTGCATTGCATAGATGGAAATTATCTACGCGCTTCAAATATTTATAAATGTTCTTATCTTGGAAAACGTGACTGATTTACCTTTCAAATGCTTTCGTTACGTCCTCATGACTGGAACGAAAGTTGAGCTCACGAAACAGGCGATCGAGTTCAGTCAACGAGATGGCCAGTGTATCTCCCCTCGTTGACTGCAGTAATACTTTCAATAAATCGTTTGTAGAATTGTGCGTTCGCTTCAACAGGTTGTCAATATCCTCTGTAAAACAAAATATTGGAATAAAGATCGAAGCGTTAGATATAAAACAAAAAAATTCCCGGGTGTTCCCTGCTAAAACTGTTATGACCGCCACTGACGCCACATTATTAAACTTATAGAGTATAGACTACTTGTTCCCTGCATGTTTTGAAGTAATGGTGAAGGCTGCCCGGGCAGATTTTTAAATACAGTCCGCTACTGAATTCTGTAGTAATACTACACGGTACCCTAACTCCAACTTTAGGGCATCCTGCCGCAACTTAGGCGTAATTAGGCTGAATTTTATTGCAGTTGGATCTGAAATTGTCACGCAAGATAACAGAACCAGCGTCTGTAGCTTACTAATACATAAATAGGTGGCAATTTTTCAACTGTTTGTTTTCAGGCAGGTCGACTAATTATTTACTGCATGTAAACAGGTGCTTGTGTACGATTTCAATAGAATCGAACGAATCAATTGTTAGTTAATGCCTAATAACACGAAAACAGACAAGTGGTAATTGAAACACATAATAAACACTACAGCTATCTAACACGTCGCTAACATTGTTCCCAAAAACCCTTAACAGGTTGGCGTGAACGTCTGTGGCTGGTCGCAACTGTTCTAAGAGATGCGACAGTAAAGGAAATTCAATACCGTAGAGGGAATGTAATTCGGAATCTATTGAAAATTCGAATAGCTCCTTAATGCGCTTGATTTTATCAATTGAATGCCATTCACTTTCAAACTGTCAGGCGCCTTCTTGTCCGAAGATTTCGGTTTTAATTCTAGTATCGATTTCGTTAAAGTATAAGCGGCCCATGAATGTACCAGAAGGGAGAAAATTGAGACTAGAGTTTCCAGTGCAGAAATGTTATAATGTAACGAACGGCTGGTCGTCTACTTCTGTGAGGTCACTAAACAGAAAGAGATACTAAAGCTTTGATCTATCAGACATGTGGTAGTATATAATTACATTCCCCGATAGCCCCTAACACTGACCAATATCTTTGATCATACTATTCGCCCAAAATTGTGTGTACCCATGACTCTAATCCATAGCCTCTACACATGCCAAATCGGCCACTACAATAGGTCCATCTCCAGAAGAGGCCAGTGTGGGTTTTATTTAGATATTGATAGATTAATTCAAACGAAATAGTAGAACCATATCTGAAGATTCATGAAATCTCCTGACGTTTGGCCTCTCAACTTCTGACCTCTAAAAAACGGTAATTACTCTCAATGTGCTGAAACCAACTTCAAAGTCTGAATCAGCGCATTTATTTGGTCTTCTGACATTTCTAGGTGACGACGACAATTCGTAATCGAACATCGCTGTAATATTTACTTTAATAGGCCGAAAAACACTCGTCGTTATTACAGCGAAGGAAAACAAACACATTTCTGCTATTGACGATATTGGGTGAAGACTGATCGCGTCTTCAGATACGAAAGAACTATGGTTATGTCGCATGTACAAGTCCATTTTCAAACAGTTGATAACAAACTTTTCAAGTAAGAGGGTAGGTTAATGTACCGGGACGGTGCAGTTAACACGCTTCGGATCATTTGAATATAGCTGAGGAAGTATCAATCACGTAAACGGATCTTTGACAGTAACCGCGCAAAAAATAACTTCCAAATTCTAGTACCCAATTTGAATGAAAACTGAGCAATACAAAACCTAAACCAAACTCACTAAATAAAAATTCGGAAGTCTCTATTGATATTTGACAAGTCTCCTGAAACAACTAACAACAAAATAATAAAGATAAATAAATCCCTACCGAGGTAAAAGGTACGGAAACTTAAGGAAGCATACTATATTGAACTATTTCGAATACAGCATAATGATCGACAGGGCCTACATTGTGTAAGAAGTTTCTTTCGGGTCCCCTTTCCTCTTCCTTTCCACACAATATTATACATGTAAAAAGATGAGGTCACAGTAAATTCCTGCATGCCAGGTACATTGCTACAAGACTATATAACAATAGGTATGATACAGAAAATGATCTAGATTTTTACAAGTTCCGGATTTTGTATTCATACTTGCAAATTGTGTTTATTATTCTTTCTATTTTCCACATATGTTTTATATTCATATATATATATATATATAAATAAATAAATAATATATACTGATCGTGAAGCGCTCCCAAAAGAGGAATGGATTATAACACCGTAAAATTAGACGAAAATAACCATCTTCTACTACTTAAAAGTTTGAATTTTGTACAAATTCCAAAATAAAGTACAGAAAATTGTGAATACGTCGACAAAAGAAATTGCTACCCTGTTCTCATTGCGAACCTAATTACGAGTTGGGACGGGCGTGTGACAAACGGCGCAATGACTTGTACACTTTGGTTATATCCACAATTTCCCCGTCGTCCTTTGAACCTAAATCTTCCCTAAGTTTTACTCCGGACTTAAAATGATCCGATACACCTGGTACGAAAACGGACAATGGAGCTAATGTATGGCTTCGTGAAGGCTATTAATATATACTGAATGTTAAGGCGATTAAGACTGTACTATAATCAAGTCCTTCCGTGGGTACGCTCTATCTATGTGGCAAAGTAAACCTCACATACGAAGATCTGAAGTGAAGAAATTACTTCAATGTTTTCCTAACTCCCGACTCAAGAATAATATCACGTTATACATAACTGAACTATTTCCAATTGCGGGTTTACGTATGTATATGTATATATTGTATTATAATGAGTTGCACATAAAGGCACATAAATCCAATAAGAGTCGACTCAAATAGACTAGGCTCAGACTTTATTCAAAATTAAGTTTCAAGTCGAGTATGATAGAGACTTCGCTTCCACAAACTGTTCAAGACGATATTTTCAACCGTTAGTACAAAGCTCTGAAACCTCAATATCATCAAAGCAAAGCTTGCTTGTTTGCAGCGCAGGGGACAGGGGTAGGGGTATTGAGGAATTAATAATTAGATTCTATGTCTTTTTCTTAAATGGCTTGATATTTGGTTTGGAGAAGAGAATCCTGTGTAATCGGTAATTTATTCTTATTGCTTTTATTCAGCTGTCTCAAAATCTATTATCCTGCAACAAAGCATCCTGCTCTAGTCCAGTTAGAAATATGAAAGGGGTTCCTGGGAGGGATTTTTTTTCTTCTTCCCATTATGGCTTTAAAGATTGAGATAGATGACTTTCTTTTAAAAATCAGTTTAATATTTATCAATTGATACGTTCTCAGGCAAATTATTACATTTCAAAATCTCTTCTCTCCCTATTTACGTTAGCGGTCACAAGGACTTGTATAGTCATTACGATAGCTTTGATGATTCGCCAGCATTAATCGAAAAGTACAACACCGTACACTCGAAAATATAAAGTACAATTCTGAGTATATCGATCATCATTTCTAAATGCTTTTCCATGTTAAAGCGAACCCCTTCTCGGACTCGCGGTAAGCGAAGACTGAAAAGAACACGTTTGCAGTCCCGGACAATTACTTCTGTGTATTTTAGACAAGTAGATCTTGACACAAATAGTAATAAAGATCGATCGTGTAAGCGGAATTAGACTTTACCATAGACAACCTATTTTAAACACTCAGAGGACCGCAGTTGAGAAAGAAATTCTTTATACTTATACCCATACCATATGTAACCGAGTTTACATTAACTGGAGCTCTTTCGATAAACATTGTACGGATTATCAGTAATCTATATATTGATGTTTGCTATCAGTGGAGGAAATTGGTATAATGAACTGATGCGTTATGGTCTGAGGTTGGAAAAGAAGGTAAATGTAATACAAATGTACTGTAAATTTATTTCAAGACTATTTTAAGCCTATATGCACTTAGTATGAGGATTACATATACATTGTATCGGTAACTAAGTGACATCGATTTTTAGTGAACTGAAAACAACTGAAAAAGCCAATTAATTACTTAAGGTCGATCAGATCGTTCCGTACTAAATAGTTTTATCGAATGTAATAAGAATTAATACCCTGCAGCAGAAGCGTTTCCAAACATTAACGAAAGAAATAGAGTTCGATAAACTCTCTTGACAATTCCTGTTTCTTCTATTTACCAGCTGCAACAGAGATTTCGATTTGGTATTCGACGGTCAGTCAATAGTTTCAAATTACACTCGAGATAAGGTCATCTTATTCTCTAGCGAAAATAATTGATGTTACTCGTAATCGGGAGTTCTATTAAGGCAACATGTTGACGTACAAGTATTGACAGTGCTACAAACGTGTAGTCGTCTTTAACTAACACATATTAATTGGTCCTTGAAAGGGATGCACTCAAAGTAGATTTTGGCCCAAACCCAACATTTCATAACTTGTCACGGAGCTTAGGTAACATATACAGCAGCTCCCATTTAACGCCGTTGTTGGAAACTTTTATTTATCTTTACATGTACACTGCCTTTACATGTCCATATTCTTCACTAAAGAATCTCCCTTTGCCTCCACCAGTTGGACCCTTAAATTCATAGGCCGTCTCCCTCCCTCTATAATCAGGTGTGAAAACATAGACGGTCATTTTTCAGTGAATATGTCAACTCTCATAAACATAGATGCAAATCATGGTATAGCAGGAAAGGCAGTGACTCAAGAGAAGAAGATCTTCAGCTCTCCTCGACCTAGTATTCACAGACCCACTCTATCGTATTTACGCGTATTAACTGAATGCGACAGGGCACAGTAAATAAATTTTAAAAACACCTAAAAAGCGTTTCGACCTGGAGGTAAGTGGGTAGAATGGGACACTAAAGGTTGCTGAGTAAACTAAGAAATATAATCCCTGTCATTCAAGCCGCGAATCAAGACCATTCGTTAGTCAGAGTTATTTCGAATCGCGTGCAAGGATGTCGTTCACTGGCTCTATGTAACACAGCTAGATGGTGATCATTTCCTAGTTTTAGACACTACTGTATCTTACACTTGTTCTTATCGAATTACGACAATTTCTTGAGAAATACCTCACAGGTTTACGTTGCATTAAATAAGAATTCGAATTGCAAACGGCCGGTGTTGTGTTTGAGAATAATTATCTGCAGCGACACTGGACACTGTCGAGAGGAAATTGACCGTTAACGTTTACCTTTCGCCTTTCAAATCACTGTATCATTCCTGAAACGTAAGTAGTTCGGCAAACAGCAGCGTAAAACAAACTCTATTGTCAGTTAAACAAACTTTACTTGAGCGAAAATCAATACTGCCGGTCATTAGTAACGAAACGACGACTTCAAGAATCTTAGGGGTAAATACATTCTCACAGTTCCAGTTTGTGACAAATCACAGAATCTCCACTTATCTGAACGTAAGTTATCTTACTCGGATTACGTTTTTTGAAACTGCACGATTTTGGACAAATTGACTAGTTTGGTGGCCCCTGGTTGAAAATCGAGATTTTTCCCATTCCATTTAGACTCTACTAAAAGAATTTCGTATGTTTCGATCTGCAGGAAAAATCGTGTATATGTATGAAAATGATATACAAGACACTAGTATACACAACCAGTTCATGCCTTGAAGGAAAGGCTCTTATAAACAAGCAACTAGATTCATATTTATGTTACTAGGAGGCGTTAGAGAGAGATCTAATGTAGAAGTTCATCCCTTCTGGATCCCTAGGGAGCCCGAGCGACTTGGATTCTTTTTAAATTTATATTATTCAACCCTGAGAACGCAGCCAACGTTAGCAGGGATTTACTAGAGTTAGTCGGAATTCATACCAAAAGTATCTACTTTCATTACAGATATGTGAACCAAGGAGCGTTTCAGTATTCAATCATTCAGAAAGAGTCAAATCAAAATACAGCTGCGCGATACAAACAATAACATGAACACAACAAGCATACAACTAACCGACGTTGGTCTGTCGAAGAAAACTTATGTTTCAGTTACAACTGAGTTAACCATCCATACAGTTTAGCAAACAGCTCTTTAATAATACACCAGCATCATCAATAGGAATTAACTGATAACAGAACAACTTAACGAGAAACGCATCGGCAGACAAAACCCTCAATTCAGTCGATGTGTGACGACACTTCTTACGTCATTAACTAGTGCGTGAACGAATCCTGAATGACTCTACAGAATAGGGTCAGTTTCATCGATCAGCATTTCATGAAAAACTAAGATAAATTCGAATTCCCAGGCTATACCGAGATAAGCAGAAATCGAATACATTTATATCGTTACATTACGAATCCAATTTTACAAGGACTTGGGTCGATGCCACATACCGACGGCTGATGTCAAATAATAATTCACGAGAACAGCCTCTTAAAATTCTGAAGAGCAAGTGTGGGAAACAAATGTTGCGACATCACAATACTGGGCTAGTTGTTTGGATGCATTTTCTATATTTATTCTAAAATAGACGTGTTAAACAGGATGCACTACATTTAATATGCAGTGATAAGGTTTGTGATGGAATGCTGAGATTTCAGGAACACATTACTATTTTAAACTGAATAAACACACAATAATAATGTCACTGTCCTAATGTCCTAATACAACACTTGATTATACACGGGCAGCAAGTTGTCGATTCGGAAATCATTGACTTGGAAAAAAAGATAAGTACAGGTATCTGGTAAATTTCAAACCGAAACATTCTAAATATTTTTGTAAAGTAAGTAAAGAGTAAAACAACATCCTGATGAGCAAAATAAGTAAACGCAAAATTAAATATCTCTACTGCTGAGCGGAAACTACGAAAAATTATCACGAAACATTTTCGCGCAGACTGTTGTGTTTTAGGTATGCTCAGGTATGCGAGAATCTAATTAATGTATCTAATATCCGGAAGGACTGACCATGTTACGCAAGTAAAATTCTTGTAATGATGATTCGTAATAGATATAATGTCAATATTTAGCTGGGTGACACCTCATCAACTAAGAATGGCGATTTTCGAAATTACAGCATAGTTTACCAGTTTTTCGCACTGACCCGAGTGAATATAAACATATTTACGAATCGTAACGAACTCGAGTGCGGTTCACGTTTGTACTCGTGTGGGAGAGAGGCATATGCGGTGAAAAACAGGTGCACTGCGGCGAATTAAGTGCTTTTAACCAGGTATAGCATAAAAATATGTACCCTACAGAGGCTTGATCACGTCTAATAGTCCGTAACGATCAAAACATAACATTGCCGGACGATGGATAGCAGTTTCAAAACAGTAAATACAATCAAATTGCTAGGAGTTTCTAAGGTACGATTGAAATAATTAATCTATATCTACAAGAACTTGAAATTCATTATTGACATGACGTCCTAATTATATCGATATGGTATATAATATAACAGTATGCACTTGCCTGCAAATTTCATTGAAAAGCTCCTGAAAATAAAGTTGAGACTTGAAGTTCGATATCGCATCACTTTTTCAACGTTGCGCATAGCAGCGGCTTGAAATTTATTTTCCATGGCACGTGTGCAACAAGTTAATCCACTGTTCGGACATACTTGAAGATCGTCAGCTATGAAAGAAAATATAACTTCAAGGGTCAATTTGCAGTGAATTTGCAACCGATCTTATGTTACAAAAACTATCATCAAACTTCATGGCAAGCAGGTTTACCGCAAATTAAAAACAAACATTGTTGAGTATTTGATAACTAGTGCACGGTATATCGATAAGGAGTGTATTTGGATTTTCAAGTGTGTGCACTATGTTTATACTATATAATGCATGAAATTTTATACCGCAATCAGAGGTCAAAGATGGGTGGTCCTATTACACACCAGAGTACAATTATGTTAAAGAAGTTAAAGACATCACTATATGGGATTGGCAATCCGGGCTTTTTGATTATATCAAGCGGTCAGAGATTGGAACTAAGGATTTTTTTTGTATTTCATTACAACTGAATTTTCGCTCCCCAACAAATCTAAAAATCGTCCACTAGAGGAGGCATCTTCAAACACGTTTGTCATAGCTTATTGATTTTTTTTAACTACGGTTAAAGAATCCTGAATGTCGTAATCAAATTACTGTTATGTAAATTGTAAACGATGAAAAAAAAGCAAAGTATATGCAGCCTTGAGAAAATGTAGCATGGGGCAGTCTACAATTGCATTACAATAAGGAACACGATGGCACATGTGTGTTAGCGTATTTTTAGTCATATGAATAGCATAACATGTATATTTATATATTTATTTTGTATTTACCCTTTGCCTTAATAGCGTAAACGGGTAAAAATCTACTTACAAATACGTCAAACTACAGAACTTGACAAACTATCTGCCGAACATGCTACGACCACCCATGATATGAGGAAAACAATTTTCTTGCTGATAACAACGTAAATGACAACGTCAGTGATACAGTTCATACGCGTTTCGACCGATGAAATAACACAAGCAATGTGTAGTATTATGCTGGTATGATAAAGGACCCAGTATCACTTCAGAGAAAACTTACATATACAGTCCCGCTCAATAACGCTGGCGATTGACACGTTCTGCGTCGCTGCAGAGGCGAAGATATAGCCCTGAACAAATACCTTACGCACGGAGAACTATGCCAAAACTTCCAAAAATAAACATTTGTTTTAGACCAGGACTAGATATTATCGACAGTTCTACAATATCACAGAATATGTGAATCTCTGAAGTTAGTAAGGTGATCCCCTTGGTGCTCTGAAAATCAACCTCTCTACAGATATGGATTTGGGACAGACAGAGAGACAAACACCGAACCAAGTAAAGTATAGTTTTAAAAGACGGAAAAAGTAACAATAATCTCTCGCCATAATGTTAAGGTCTTCTCATTTATGGCCCATAATATCGTACGACAATAGTGCAAATTCCATATCACTCTACTATACATGATAGTACTTTGTTCTTATTCCGCATCTGTTTGCATAAAAAATTACGGTCAACAGATTAACCCATGTGGTCATGCAAATACAATACAGTATCATATCGCGGTTATTGTTGGTTTTACACAACGCGGAGTCGAGCGTGGGTGGCTTCAAGTGCTGTTAAGCTTATCGTTTGGATATATCGAGAACAAGATAAGGCTAATGGTCATAAACTGTTACAAAACCACGACCACGTGTAACGGATATAGGAAGACAGGAAAATGTCGTTTGCTCGGCTGTTAGGGAAGGGAAGACTTAATTCCTGCATATTTAATTTCAATATCTCCTTATAAATACACTTTTTTTGCAACATCTATATTTTTCCTTAGAATTGTAGGCCCAAGCAAATTGTATTGGAAGTAGCACACTCATTTCCGGGATGAATAGAAGGAGATGTTGCAAAATTACTAGGCCTACTGACCTACTACGAATAACGGAGTCAAAGCCAATAGTACTAATGCAATTCGACACTACATCGTTGAAACTGTATGTAAATATGGGATAACATTTCCAAACAACTTGCAGAAACTACAATCAAGCCGTACAACCTCTATTTCTAACCCTCTCTTAACGGTTAACGAAACAGCTCTGAGATCAGTTCGTTGTTTTCAATCGTTATGGGATTTAACGGTTGTTGAGGTGCAGTAGTATTAATTTCCTGGGGCGTCTCGAGCATATCGGAACAATGTCAAACAGTATACATAGCCCTGGAAGAGCGCCTGCACGTAAATGAAATGGGGCTTAGAGTGCGACGGGTGACTAACTGACCTCGATTTAGTGAAATAACGCACGACGAAGTAAAGACGGTTACAGAACGGAGCCAAGCGTAACCCAGTTTAAACATAGTTGCAACAGGTGTCATAAATCTATTTGGTGTAGAATGAAATGTGTTGGTGTTATATAGACATGTTGACTGCTGAAATTATGCTTACCATATTTTTGACAGCTCAAACCGAGATGGTACCAACACATGATATCCAACTTTAAATAGTGCAAACCCACTTGGGTACATGTAATTCAAGTGACCATTCAACGCTACCACGCTACAATGTATATATGCACAGTACACAAAAGAAAGGAAACGACATAAAACCGAGCACCTAGTGTGACAGAGACTAAAGATGAAAGGCAAATAATAGCCTTCTGAATACAATTTCTGCTTTATAATAAACTTCAAACGATACATAGCAATGAAAGATTAGCCTTCGGGCTTGAATGACGTACGAATAATTCGTATAGAGAGGTCACACATTAAAGGCCATGAGTGCAACAGACATAAATATCGTATGTATCTACACTCGTAAAGATAAGTACAGAATAGTATATGTATGGGTCGCAAATGGTAGTAATCTGGATGTCACAGTTACCAACAGCGGAGGCCACGATTAACTAGCATGTGAGACTCGATTTAATACTCTGGGAAAACAGAATCATGAACAGGAGAATACGGCACTGTGAAAGAATCACAGAAACACACATTTTTCTGGTAATATTATTCATGGAATGATTTTTAGTTTTTCTTTCTACGCTAGAGAGTCTATAGTTGTTGCAATCGGAATTATTAAAGGTTGTCTAGTAGATTGATGGAGCAAAGAGTTTAAAACTGAATACAAATATTAATATGACTCTTGGAACTAAATTGTAATTATCAAAATAACTTATCCATATGAGAGACTATGATCATCAGATCAATTGCGCCAGATTTATCGAGAACCAACCAATACCAATAGCAGCTCATACGTTCTCTGTTATGAGATATTTTGCAATCGTGCATTTGAGCAACTGCAATTAATTATTCAAGCAGTGATATTGAGACTACTATGCAACATTTCCAATAGATTAATTGTGCACAACAATCTTGATAAATATTGTAAAATCGATAATAGTCAGCACAGCAAATACATAGCTAAAAATAACACGGTTTCAGGGTTGCTTGCCATTGGCTCTATATTTGGTAGGTACACCACGGGGTCTAAGTGTACAGTACATATATAACAAAAGAATTGCTGCCGAATTCACTCACTAACTTCGAATTACCGGCCTAATTGAACTGAAATTCACTCAGAGATAAAATTATATAACGTAACTAGCATTACCTTTAGCAGCTCTATCCGGTACCATTCGCATAGGTCCGATCCGCTTCGCGGCAAAATTTCTACGGACTTCGGAGCACGAATCGCTGGCGGTGACCATGTGCAACAGCCGAAGTGCGGCGATCAGTAATATGATTTGGACAATTGTCTCCCAATTAAAAGCCATAATGCTTTCAATACTCCGTAATTAGCAAAGTTTATCTAAAGACAAAAATGGGGTATTGCTGCATTTTTGCATTATAATTGATCTTTGTATCATAAATTTATTATTGTATCAATGGTAGGAACAAAACGAAATATTGAGATAAAACTTATTGTGCTCAAAGTACCATTGAAAGAGTTTTCGATATCATAAGAAGTTAAAAATAAATATAATATACGATACAAAAAAAATAATCCCTGCAATGTATTCTAACAGTAGTAATCGAGTAACTAGCTTAGAAACTTTACATGCCTGTCTATTAACATGCCTGAATAGTGTCCGCTATCGGTTATATAGCTCGCTGTAATAGGCAAAACCAATCGAATGACGCAAGTTTGTGCAAGCAGCCAATCCACTCAAAACTATTAAATACGTTAATTTAATTAAAACCATATCGATTTTTTGCTGTAGAAGCTAATCTAATCATACTTGGCTGGAGTTCACTTCTATGTCTCATCGACCTTTCTTTCTATTCGTTCGAATTTATATTAACCATCAACGTGCAAATACAGTAATAATCAACTGCAACCTAGGCATTCTTCCTTCGTGTAATTGAAAAACAGTAGCGCTGACTAGCAATCTTACCCGCTAATGATAAGAAACAGTAAATAAAAAGAGAGTCAATGACTTGCAAACGATAGCAGATAAGAGAAGACGAGCTCTCTCACAATAGAGACAAACTGATAACAATAAAAAAAAAGTATTTGCGCACACACATCCATCTTGGTTAGCTAAGACGCATTACAATACGAAGATAAGGAATTGATATTAAATATTCATATGCGCTAATACTCTTGTTTATAAGTACAACCCATTAAAACACGAAACTCAAAAACCATCGCATACAGGAACAGGTGTTCATTGATCGCATATTCTTTACCATAAATACCTAAAACCTAAAACAGATGATTATCATACACGTCACTACGGATCACAGAGATCTATAGAGTAAAAAGTAACATAGGCGGAATAAAAAACGGTCGTATTATTTTTCTTGTGACGGCAAATCGGCGTAGTTAAACATAAACACCGAAAAAAAAACGCTCTGTCGCTGTCTAATTCTGAGACGCTTATACGAACAGCGCATGCATATCAAATAAGCTGGTGAATAGACGAGATGGGGAATCGAGGTTTTGATTTTTTTGTCTACAAAATAAATTTCATTAAAATCTGACGATAGGAGAAAATCAATATATACGACTCCCCGATCTCAACTCAAAAAGTTAGTATGGAGTCAATTCAGTCAAACGCTCAAATCTAATCAGAACTGCCATATTACTTAATTCAATTACTTAAACACAACACTTGGCAGCTAATTTTACTGTATTATGTACTGTTTCGCCATTCTTAGGCAGTGACAGCCATTAAGTTACTTTCTGTGCTAAACAATCCTAAAGAAAACTATAACAGTTGACTATAAACAAACAAAACCGCGCTGATATGATTCTGCCATCTTGTCGCGAAGCACTGGGAGAAAAACTGAAATTAATTTGGCAGCGAGAGCTGCTTTTCGAATCAGAATCTAATTATTAGATATACGTTGATTACCCTATAAAAATAATTGTCTTTACAGAGTGTTATAACGCTCTTACAAGTAGCAAAGTATACGAAAGCTGAAGTCATCATTACACGCAATGTTTCTTGGTAGAAGAAGTAACTACTATTCTATCTCGAATTCCATTTTCAAATGAAATAGAACCCAGCAAAGCTCACGCGAGAACAAGTGTTGAACCACTTTGAAAACACGGAATCTTACTCGTCTTACGTATTCGTCTGTATTGGATGACAGCGAAGACAATAAACGTTCGGGAACCCTGAGACCCCCAAATAGTCGAAGCTGTAAAGATTGTCTTAGTTAACAAGGGCTATGACCTCTCTTCCGGGAAAAATAATCTCGATAAATTTAAGAGTAAAACGTGACACTTTGCCGAACGAACCTCTGAGTTGCACTTGGTGCATTTTTCTAACAAAGCATAATGAGATTTTACGGCTTTGATTACAAGATAATGAATCGCATTTTACTTGTAATCTGTATTTGAATTTCCAGAAAGTTCTCTGCTGGGTGAATTTAGTAAATCTAGACAGTAAATTGTAGAGAAAATAATGAAAAAATGCTATGTGAATATCAATGATATATAGTCGGTGCTTGAACCAAGCACATTAGGAAGACTATAATAAATTCAAATTGACCTTCAATATCCGTAAATTACTAGGAGTAATGTAGCAAATGAAGTTAAGGTATTACCTTTGAAAATAGCCGTTGAACTTGAATAACGAGGTAAGTTTGTTTTACAGCGGGAAACCTAGAAACGGAGCAAGGTTATTGAACCAGGTACTTGATATAACAATGAGTCTGTGAGCACCCGTTCCGTCAACTTGGCGGTTAGTAGTAATTTGGGAAAATTAGTCTGGAAACGAGAAAAAAATGTTGTTGAAAATGATGAATGAATGTCGATGCGTTACAAACATAGCCGGATTAGCATAGTAGCTTGAGTAGCAAATGCTACAGGCCCCACGGTTGTTAGCTTTTTATTGTCACAGTGATGTAATGCATCATATTAGTTATAAAAAATTAAATTGCTTTACGGTATCAACTTCTTATTATTCTTCAGAAAATATAATTAGGAATCGATGGATATCCCTAAGAAACCATATAATGATTTAACTCTCATTTATTTTAATGAAATAGCCCAAGGTAGCTGCGCGTACTAGGTGTCTGAAAAACAAGGGCAGAAGTCAATAATTCCGCGTGAAACTTAATTATTCGCATGATATTTATGGTGAGCGTAACCAATCTATTTTAAATAAATCCCAATTACGTGCTACGGTAAATGTTCACCATTGAAAAAAA
This sequence comes from Halocynthia aurantium, assembly GCA_013436065.1. Classification (NCBI taxonomy): domain Eukaryota; kingdom Metazoa; phylum Chordata; class Ascidiacea; order Stolidobranchia; family Pyuridae; genus Halocynthia; species Halocynthia aurantium. The sequence continues at coordinate 35,677 of QXVX01005851.1, forward strand.
TGTGTCTCGGTAAATACGTGGAAAGCATTTAACATTGGTTAATAATAATTTCATATTTAGGAATATAAATCATGTATCATGTATTTTCATTACATTTCAATGACAATAGCATGCGACTGCCAACTAGCGGAAATTAGAAACGCGTTAAAAAGTTTCTTCAGGCATTCAGAAATACATCCTGAAAAAATCGGTTTACCCACCAATGGGTAATTGGATTGAATCCATTTCGTTAAGTGAGGAGTTGGTTTACCGACCAATTCATTCCCCGACTAGGTCCTTAAATCCTGGCTGGAACTCAACCTAGTCATTGCGTAAGGAGTACCCGTACATATTTTCCCTTATGTACACACACATTACTAATTCCACGCTGTCCTGAACGAATGAAAACCATTATTCTCTAACACATTTTAGTTCTGGAACTAGAATTGTACACAATTATGCAGAACTCCCATTGTTGTCAATTGTAAAGTTGTCACATTATCACTACTTGCATCACCGTGCTTAGTTCACATCA
>QXVX01005851.1:41258-119386 GCA_013436065.1 Halocynthia aurantium
TTTTCGTTTGCTCTCTTGCCCCGGTGCAGTTATGTCCTCGTTTTTGCTCAGAAATTCTGAGCTCTGGTCACCGGTATCAATAATAGCATACGAGTTTGGATCTTCCTCGTGTAATGAAGACATCATATCGCCGTCTTGAGTACGAAGAACTTCAGACTGAACCGGTTTGTACATCTCTGCAGGAACCATAATCAAATCTATATCCTCTTGCATGCTGAAATGCTCTACGTCTTTTGATTCAAGCAAAGTGTCTTGAGTGTCTTCTGTCAAGGCCGTATCCGATATTCGATTTTCATTATTCTTCTCTTGGTCACCATCTTCCTTTTCTTCAGAGGTCTGAGCTTGTTGCTTTCCGGTAAGAATATATGGTTCACCCTGACCAGCTACCATAGATCCTGCTAACACAGCTTCTTGAAACAGAGAATTTTCTGATTCAACTGCTAATAATTCTGGGAAGTCATTTTGAATTTCATCAGCACTTTTTTGGAAAATGTTTGGGTACTCCTCAAAGATTGGCAATGATTCGCTTTTGATATTCAGTTCACTTTCATCGGTGTTCAAGGATCCTGATACAATTTCCTCAATCCGATCTACGGTTTTATCCTCCTTGACATTGATTACATTATCAACAGCAGAAGATACCTGTTGTTCGGAATGTGAAGACACACCAGTAGATGGAATGCTATCTTGGTCAGCATTCTCTGGGGAATCCATTGTAGAATTTCTGTTGTCTACATCCATTTCAATTGATACAATATCCTGTACTATTTCATCAGATTCCTTCAATCCTTCAGCCGATGTAGAAGTTTCGAATTGCATCATATTCTCCCCGAGTTCCTCAGGTACGTCCCCTTGAAGAACATCTGTTGGAACTTCAAAGACCGATGTCACCTCGACACAACTTGACGCAACACAAATTTCCTCAGCAGAAGTAGGAATATATTTTACTTCTTTCTGTGAAATACTTTCCTTAGCATCGTTCGAATCTGAAGTAACTTTATACGATAACGGCAATGTTTCTGATTGTGGCAAATTTTCTGCATCTAAACATTCTAAAGTGACTGATTTGGCATCATCAGAGGAATGAGTAGCATTCTCATTTTGTGAATACCTATATGCAGATACACCATGGTCAATGTTATCAACAGACAATGGAAATGTCTCGTCAACACTCGTAGATGATTCTGATTGCAGGTCTGCAGTTTCTTTACCTTCGTCAGAAAATTCTGTGATGTGAGATGTGACAGCATTGAATTCCTCCAGTGAAATTCTATCAGGAGCAACAACCGATTGTTCAGGGAGGACCATTGAGCCGGAAAACTCTTTATAGGAATCAACTTCATCTGAGGGGGTTAATACTGAATCCTCATGGGAGTGCACCTTAGTATCAGTTTCCAGGGGACATAGTTCAGGTAAGCTAAGAACATCATTTTTACCAGATAATGTTGATGCCTTGTAAGTATCTATGGCTAATTCCGTTATCAAATCCAACTGTTCAGGTTCTATTGAAGTTCTATCATCACATATAGCATCAACATTGCATTTGTCTACTATAATGTCTTCTTTTCCAGTGGAAGTACCCACCGCTTCATCATGAGAATCATTAGCACTCATAATATCTGAATCTTTGGTGAATACCTTGGTATCTTCTTGTTTCTTTTTAATTACCTTCCGTTTAACAGTTTTCTTCCTTTTTAGCAAAGAGGGTTGATTCCCGAGCAAGATCTCAGAATCATTCTTTGTCTTCTTCTTAACTATTTTAACTGCTTTTCGTTTGCTCTCTTGCCCCGGTGCAGTTATGTCCTCGTTTTTGCTCAGAAATTCTGAGCTCTGGTCACCGGTATCAATAATAGCATACGAGTTTGGATCTTCCTCGTGTAATGAAGACATCATATCGCCGTCTTGAGTACGAAGAACTTCAGACTGAACCGGTTTGTACATCTCTGCAGGAACCATAATCAAATCTATATCCTCTTGCATGCTGAAATGCTCTACGTCTTTTGATTCAAGCAAAGTGTCTTGAGTGTCTTCTGTCAAGGCCGTATCCGATATTCGATTTTCATTATTCTTCTCTTGGTCACCATCTTCCTTTTCTTCAGAGGTCTGAGCTTGTTGCTTTCCGGTAAGAATATATGGTTCACCCTGACCAGCTACCATAGATCCTGCTAACACAGCTTCTTGAAACAGAGAATTTTCTGATTCAACTGCTAATAATTCTGGGAAGTCATTTTGAATTTCATCAGCACTTTTTTGGAAAATGTTTGGGTACTCCTCAAAGATTGGCAATGATTCGCTTTTGATATTCAGTTCACTTTCATCGGTGTTCAAGGATCCTGATACAATTTCCTCAATCCGATCTACGGTTTTATCCTCCTTGACATTGATTACATTATCAACAGCAGAAGATACCTGTTGTTCGGAAGGTGAAGACACACCAGTAGATGGAATGCTATCTTGGTCAGCATTCTCTGGGGAATCCATTGTAGAATTTCTGTTGTCTACATCCATTTCAATTGATACAATATCCTGTACTATTTCATCAGATTCCTTCAATCCTTCAGCCGATGTAGAAGTTTCGAATTGCATCATATTCTCCCCGAGTTCCTCAGGTACGTCCCCTTGAAGAACATCTGTTGGAACTTCAAAGACCGATGTCACCTCGACACAACTTGACGCAACACAAATTTCCTCAGCAGAAGTAGGAATATATTTTACTTCTTTCTGTGAAATACTTTCCTTAGCATCGTTCGAATCTGAAGTAACTTTATACGATAACGGCAATGTTTCTGATTGTGGCAAATTTTCTGCATCTAAACATTCTAAAGTGACTGATTTGGCATCATCAGAGGAATGAGTAGCATTCTCATTTTGTGAATACCTATATGCAGATACACCATGATCAATGTTATCAACAGACAATGGAAATGTCTCGTCAACACTCGTAGATGATTCTGATATCGAAGTCGGATTTTCGGGATTCCTCATTCCAATATTATCGAGCAGACACTCTTCTTCAATAACGGCTTCTATTCCTTTGGATGGACTCATGGATTCATCGTCAATATATTTACCAGATGCCGTATCTGAATTTTTGCTGATATCTTTGGTGTCACCTTCTTTCTTTTTAATTACCTTTCGTTTAACAGTTTTCTTCCTTTTCAAAGGAGAAGGTTTATCACTGGATGAAATATCAGACATGTTCAGTGTCTTCTTGACTTTTCTGATAACCTTGACAGATTTTGGCTTATCTTTGTTTTCTCCGGAAATTGTGTCATCAATCTTGCTCGGGAAATCTGTATTTGGCTCATCATTCTCAATATTAGCATTCGAATTCTTGAGTTCTTCTTCTTCTTCTCCTTCCGCTCCAATATCCATTTTGTATGATGAAGACATGGCTTCAGTGTCCTGCCCTTTGTTCATGTTAAGATATTCTTGAGACTTGGGACTGGGAGTATCTTCAGTCTGTGTAGAGGTCTTCACCTCCAAACTGAAATTATCTGTGTCTTTTGATTCAGTCAAATATGTATCTAGACGTTCTGGAGCTATAGGAGAGATTTCTGATTCATCTGCTGCTAATTCTGATGGTATGTTTGTGATTGGGAGTGCATTTACTTCACTGGCATCAGGTTCTTTTTTAACCGTTGAAATTGTTTCTGTTTCTGTATAAATATTTTTCTCCCTTTCACCTGCGTCCATCAATTCTGACAGAATTTCTGTATGAAGAGAAGTTTCGGATTCAACTGCAGTTAAAATTTCAACAGGATATTCTTGGTCACGGTCATCTTCCAGGGCCTGTTTGTTTTGGGGGAGTTCACTCTTGCCGGTTTTCAATGGTTCAGTCACAAATGATAAAGCAAAATCGGTGAGGGAATCATCTGTTTTTCTAGCAAGATCCATAAATTTTTCATCATCATTGATAGTCATTGACTCTGAGTTTATCTCAGGTTTTTTATCCTCTGTACCTGTCTGACTCTCTAGTATCAAACTATCTTCTGTGATTTCCTCTGCCGCAGAATTTGAGGTTTCATTCTGTTCTGGTAGAGGCACCAACATATCATCAGTTTGACCTCCTTCTGCAATGATTCCCGAGCTGGTATCCATGTTGGTTACTTCCCTCAGAATATCTGCTACTTCATCCAGGGAGTCTACTGGATCAGCACATTCCTCTTTTTCGACTGTTGCATACGTTTCTTGACTGTCTGTTTCCTGAACCTGCGAAGAAGTACCAAGAATGAAGTCTTCCCCGATGTCTTTTTGAGTTTCATCAAGTTTGTTTTCTGCAATCATACTTTCTTCTATAACGAAATCTGATGCAATCATTGCTTCATCTGCAAGAGCCGTATACTCATTACCTTGAATTCTATTGAAATCAGTGGAGAAATCATCTTTCTGTAGGATTTCAGTGTCGGTGGACATATCTTTGTTTCCTCCAATAGCAATCACTTCACCCGTAACCCTGGATTCGTGTCTAGTGTCTAGTTCTTCGGTTTGCCTTTGCTTCCCTTCCCCCTCAGAGGAAATCTCAGAAACGTTTGAAGGTTCTCCTATAATATTTGTGGTAACCATAGATAGACGATCATCTGCAACTGGAGCATCAGCGAGAGATTGAACTGATTTATTTTCATTTAGAGCATATAGACTGGCAGCTTCTTTATTCTCAATTCCGTGCTTCCTTTTGATAACTTTGCGTCTTCCAGATTTTCTCTTGAAAGAGCCAGTGTCTTTATCATCATTAAAATTTGAATCATCTTTCGGTAGCTTTCTGATCTTTTTAATAACCTTGATCTCATTAGAACCTTTGTTATCTGTAAACTGGCTTTCTTGAATTTCTTCTGTCTGTTCAGCATCCACATCTTTTCCTCCTGCTGCAATTTCAAGTTTGAGGGAACCTTTTTCTTCGTCAATAGATTCCGTGATCATTTCGGATTCTCTTGGTATTACTGAGATAACTGATATTTTTATTGATTCAAGGTCTTCAATGATCACATCGGAAGGCATTTCTTCGTCACCTTCATCCAATGCAAGTGTATCTCTCAGAAATGATTCTTCTCTGTCTTCGACATTTTCTGGATCATCATCAGATTTTGTGGCAAGAGCCGGTTCTTCAATCGTATTTGGAAGTATTTCTTCCTCCACAGAATAAACAGACTCGCCTACCCTCATACGATCAGATTTGTGCAATTCCTCTGTTTTTCCTTCGCTGGCATCTCTATTGGCAGCAGTTATTTCTTCATCATTAGATCCTTCAATTGCTTTTATATCGTTGACATCAATAGTAGTGGTCTTCACCTCTACAAATAAAGCATCCTCCACACTCTCTGTCCACTTCTCTGAAGGAGATTGGCTTTCGTCTTCTGGCATTAAATCCACTTCCGGACTGTTAACAAGCACTTCAGGGTTTATTACTTCATTGAATGACATGCTTTCTTCATCCTCGATTTGTAGCACAGGTTCGGATTCTGTAAAGTTATGTACATCAGGACTGTCATTAGGAGCTTTGCTATCTTCAGATGGTGAGGGTGATCTCATTTGCGGGTCAACAAAAAATGCTGTTATATTATTGTCAACATTTTGATCGCAAGATAAATCAAGCAATGGATTGGAACTCGATAGCCAAATTTGATCTGTAGACACACGATCAGCTTCACCAGAATCATTTTCTTTAATGCCAACCTTGTCATATTGTTCTACGATATCCTTTGTGATATCTGAATTTTCATAGTGACTGATGTTTGACACCTCTTCTGCTGCAGCAGGGATATTTTGGGCTGGTTTGTGGGATATTTCCTGTTGTAGTACGTTTGGAATTGAATTGGTTTCATTTGGCATCATTAAATCAGACCCACCCAAATTCACCTCCGGTGAATCATATATTACCGCACTTCCACTAACGTCAGTTGCTTGGCTGTCGTTAACACTGACGTTATCGTCATTACTTATTTCCTGTTCCACAGATGTGGATAATTCTTTTTTTTGTCCACCAGTTTCCTGTTTCAGTGATTGCGCTTGAACAGCTGCAGTTGGTGTATCAGCAATTACGTCAACAAATTTGGATGATGACCGCTTGCCGGTTAGATCCCCATTATCAGAATCTGTAACAAAAGCAGAAGCTTTCGATTCCGAACTGGATATTTGGGTACCTAATGGTGACAAAGCATCAGTACTCTCTACTATGTACTCGTCACTTTCATGCAGAGAAGATTTTTTCTTGTTACTGCCACCTTCTTTTGTTAGCTTGGAATATTTCGTATCAGCGAGCTTATCGTATTCCTGATTTATGGACATGATAAGTGTTGAAAAGTTGCCAGATGCGAATTTTACATCGACAGTGTTCTTTTCAGTAAAAGCTGTGCTTTGTTCGTCAACGGGAATTAATTCGCTCTTCAATTCCTCATCTTTCGTCTTTTCAATCAACACAGATCTTTCGGCAGTTGATGACGTAGAATCGGCAAGGTCTTCGTCGACAGAATAGGAAACATAGCTTCCAGCCACCTCACCATCAAATTCTTCCAAATCTGAAATGTCTTCTGAAGTTTCAGATGATGCATCGCTATCTACTGATACTTCGATACATAGATCCGACACTGCATCTTCATTACCTACAAAATTTTTACTCCACTGGTTAGACCCTTGCTTTCCTTTTTCAATTGGTGAAGTTCTTGCATTTATTCCCTCTAACACTCCGAGCGACTCTTCAACCGCATTCAGCGTGTCATGTAGCACTGTAGATATGGCCATTTCATCTTCTATTACATGATAATCAGATTGGAATTTATGTTCGGAACCTGATTTTCCAGGTAAATGCCTCAATCCATCATCCTGATTTATTACTATTTGGTCTTCATGATATTCGACCTCTTGCTTGACATCAAAAACATCCATCGGACTATCAGGATCAATAAAGGATACTGAGTGCAGGAATTCCATGAATGATAATGGATCTTGATTCGTGTCTTGGTCCGGATATATTTCGTCTTTGTTTTCACTCACTGTAATGGTTGGAAATTTACCTGCAAAATTAGCGTTGTCAATAGCTGGTTCTATTTTCCCTTTGATATGAGAACTACCAGCCATAATTTCCACTTGTTCTTGAAGATTGGAAGGATCAGTTTCATGAACTGACCCCTGAGATCCCAATATTCCAACCTCAGCTAATTTGTAGTCAGAGAAGCTTATGTCTTCTTCCTTCGAAGTCATTTCAGTATTAAAATCTTTATCAAAATCATGTGTAATGTAATCGATAACTTTATCCACAGCAGAATTTGGCCCTTCTGGCTTACCTTCATCCATTTCGTCATAAGTTTTCGAAGGAATAGTCTCAACTGCATCATTCAATGCTACAGCAGGAAGAGACGCAGAAAACATCTCGCTGCCCTGAGATGGAATGACTGTTTTTTCAACTACCTGCTTGCTTCCATTTTTACGCCGTGACTTTTTGACACTTCTCCTTCTCCATGCATCTTTTTTAAAGCCACTTCCATGCCACTCTTTCATTCCTTCAGAGTTGTTTTCCTCTTTTTCTAGCCGCAGAGCAGTAGCGTCACTTGTTCGCTCTACACTATGTTGTGTATAGTCTGGCTCTTCTGAAGCACCTATGTTGTCTACCAAGGCTGATTCATGAACGTCAGAATGAGTAATACTTATTTCTTGTTCTTGAATATACCCATACCCACTGCTTCCGGAATAAGGCAGCATATTCTCATCAGATGCAGACAAATGTTCTTTATACTCATTGTGAATTGAAACATAACTGTCAAGGTTTTCTTTGCTTATTTCTGTTGGCTCTATATTGGATTGTGAGGAGGTTGTTGGTAGGTAGGAGGGTGTTGTGGACACAGTTTTGACATCATAGTCACTTGGATTTGTGAATGTTGTTGTGCCGCTTCCATAATCAGGGTTAACTTTAGTAACAACTGCTGACTGATTATTTTTTTGTGAACTTTCATCTGCATTCTGTATATTAGTTACGTCAGCATTACTCAATTGCCCCGAATTATCTGTAGAGTAAGCAACATCATTGTTCTTTCGTGTGACGTTCAATGATGAACTTCCTGTTTCCTGTTCGAAATTTCCAGAGGTATTATATTCATGCTTTCGATTGTGAACAACAATTTCTTTTTTATATTGGTCAGCTGTATTATCTTTTGTAAGGTTCCTGTCATCATCTGCAGTACCATATACCGCATTATCTTCATCAGTACTTTGTGTTTCATCCTTTGTATCTCCGATGTTTTTCTCGGGGCTGGATTTGGGTGCATATGATTTAAAAGCATTGTCACTGCTGCTACCTTGGAAATCTTTATTTAGAACTGCCAATGCTTTGTCAGAAGAATCCTTTTTCAATGCCGTGATCAGTCCAACTCTCTTTGACCTCGGTTTTTGCTGTTCAGTTTTACTTTTTGTCACATTACTTTTGTTGCTTGCACTAATGCTGTGTTCAATTTCCAAATTGGTATCAAATACTTCGAAAGATGATTGTTTCGACGGAAGTGTCAAGTCTTCTTCGTCGCCTTCATCTATAATATAGCCACGTTTAGCATTTTCATCAGAAGTATTATTAATTTTCTTGTTTTCTATAATTGCTGCATTTCGGATTCCACTAAGTGCATCAGCAGATGAGCTCATGCTAGTTGTCTTGTCATCAACAGATTCAACAACGTAGTCGGAAGTACTTGACGAAGAATATTTATTAGTATCTTTATCTGCAGTACTAGAACCTCCTTCTGAGATGTCTTCATAACCTCTTTCTGTCAGATTTTTTGTGCTCTGTTTTGAAGAACCTGAAACAATTGCTTCAGTTGTTGTATATTGATCAGTGGAAAGTGTATGATCTTGGGCATTAGAATCTTGATATCTTTGAGATTTTCCTTGTGAGGTTTGCTTGCTTATTTGGTTATTCTCATGAAAAGGCACCTTACTTCCTTCTTGTGATAATAAAGTTACGTCATTGGTATGGGCACTGGCATTCTGTAACGACTCAATTGTAGTAGCAGGTACTGCAGAATAAGTTGTATTGGTATTGTCATAGTACCGATCATCAGCTGAATCATAATTGGTTGCAGACTCTGTTTTATTAGGGGCAACAGATTTGGAAGCTGGGCTGTTATCAGGATCTTCTGTTGATTTTTCTTCTTTTGCAGCTGTACTACTGATGTCCCGAGTGGTTTCAGTTCCTTCAGTAGAGAACGTGGAATTTTCAAATTGATTTTCCGCTGATTTTGTTTCATTCACCGGTGATATTGTCTTGTTGTTAGCTTTACTACTTCCTGAAACCATTGCAATCTCTGTATCAGCTGAAAAGTTTTTTTTATATGTACCATTTTCTTTCGTGACATATTTCATTCCTTCCTTTGAGTCGCTCGTTGTACTAGCAAGGATTTTGCTCGATTCATCATCACTCTTTGTATTTGTGTAACTGAATTTTTTATATACTGAAGCATTACCTTGCCTTTCATTATGTGATTTTTCTGAATCAGCTATGTCAGACTCCTCAGCTATGTCAGCTATGTCAGATTCATCCACAAGAGGTAGCTCTAGAGGAGGAAAGCAAATATTGTAAGTAAATCATATTTATATATTTCTAAGATAAAGCCAATGTGGTAGGTTCCTGGATAAAAATCGTGGGTGATAGAATACAGATACAGATCCAAATAAGAATCATGAAGAATGTACATAATTTACAGGCTTTTAAAAATTGTTTTAGTGTTTCCATTTTCCTGCAATAGTATGTAAAATGTTATAGTGGTGTTGAGGATGATATGAATATTATATCCACAGATGAAGAATAAAGGATATTAACTGTCTGCTATTTTATAAATAATGGAACTCGAGATGTAGATAACATTACCCGTGTCACAAGCCACTGCTTGGTGGGTGTGGCATGTGTGCCACTCCTTTAATGAATAATAGTACACTGCTACTGTTTTGACACTGTGGAGTTATATTTCATGATTTTTTCTGATTTGAAAGCAGAGTAACATCAAATTGCATATATTAAACTGTTACAAAATGCAAATTTACTCAGTATGGAATAGATCCTAATCAATCAAGAATTCTTCAACATGCAGGAAGTTGAGTTAAATTTGTAAGACATTTCAGTTTCTACGAATTACATTTCAAGTTACCATTATAAATAGGAAGTGGACTTACTATCTTTTCCATGTTTCTCATCCTTTGGTTTACCATGGTCGGTGTAAGTAGTTGACTCATTCTGTGTGTTGTCTGAGTAGTGTTCATTGTTTCCTGTCATCGTAACTTGCGTTTTTGTTCCTTAGTTCAGATAAGACAAAAATATGAATGTTAACGATGATTCAATATTAACAATGGTACATAAGATATCATGTCCACATTTACCATATGTTGAAGTATAACCAGAAGTATCTTCAGAATGAGTTGTTTTAGCCAGGCCAACACGCTTTGACTTGGATTTACCTGATAGGGCAATAGCAATTTGTTACTATTCGAAAATGACATTAACAAGGAAAGGACAGTAATATACTGTTCAGTTTACAAGCATGAATACACAATTGAATAGTATTCACACAACTAGGCTGAACATATTGTCAAGCTCAATAAGGAGTTTCATCTATGTGTGTGGAAACAGAAAGGTTTAAAGAACAATGTGGGATACAAAGTAAAACCGTTGGAAAACTAGAAAGTAAGATTGTGACTAAGGTCTTTACTGAAGTATATTCGAGGGATGAAATAAAGGACAAAGAAAGGTAAATCCAGACTACATATAACAAACTCACTCCGTCTGATGGACTGCCTAACTATATTTGTGCCTGTTTCTGAAGCAATTTGTCTCCCTGCATCTTTAAACCATTCTCCAGTGAATACTCTCATCGACTGTTTCCGCTGTTGACTGTACCTTATGGATTCGCCTTTAAGGGTGCTGTGAAAAAATAACAATTATTAAAATATCGATACTTCAGTAAATATAGGACTGTATAATACAGCGTTTGCCAAGTATGGTCACCATTTACAGGTTGTTCAGAAAAACCTTTCAATTATGTAAAACTAGTAGGAAGTCTTTTTTTCATTTAAACCTCTAACAGTTATATTACAATAAAAGTTTTCAGTATTGCAATGTAACATTACCATAGAAGTGTTTATTTGTGATTATTTGTTTATGAAAATAGACAGCTGAGGATGGGAAATTTTATATTCAGTAACTCCTCCATTTCCTAAACACATAGCCACTAAACAGTTTTCATGCAATTGGTTCACTGCTGTACATTCAAATATTACAAATGGAATTCTGATACAGCCCATGAAAACACACAGTATTTATTTTTTTATAACAAACCTTATCCTCTGCTCATCGGCTTGTCTTATTATATCATCTCTTTTAAGCACATCCAATATAATCTTTTGCTCAGCTTCAGTCAAATATGAAAGATCGATAGTGCAGGCCATTTCTTACACTGAGAAAATACTATATACAGGTAAATATTTGTACTGTATAATCTCATAGGATGCTGCTCTGTCCGAATATAATGATTCAAAAGATATTACCTTTGATATGAACCAAATGCTAAATGAACAATTGTCTAAACAGGATGCTCTGCTAGTATTGCAATGTTTGGCAAGTGCAAGCAACCAATAATCACCAGTAAATGTAGATATCATCAAGTCGTTACCACAACCTACATAATCTGATAAAATAAACAATATTAATTTTACATAAGACCCAAGATCATAGAAAAAAAGATTGCCTTCCAGCTTCTAAGAATCCTGAGGAAATGATCAGTAATAACTTTTTGTAATCAATCAAAGTATTTCAATTTAATATTAAATGCCAATCACACCTATATCATTGTATTTTCCATTATATCTGTAAAACACTAGGTACCACATTAATCTATAAACTCAGGCTATATAGAAACTAAGGTCACATAAATGTTTAGTGCACAGTTAAGTTCTTGAAAATATCAGAAAATAAAGTAGTCTATTTTGAATGATTAATGTTACGACAAAAATTCAGTATTAAACACCTATAAAAAGGCTGTGTATAGAATATCCCATCAAATCTGGCTACTAACAACTAATGTTTACAAAGTTACTTCCTGAAATATTCTGGAAACTGCGACTACCCTTACATAATCGCAATCGTTTTTATGCGCTATTTCATTATATCACATTTGCATTGGCAACAGTGCTCTATAATAATGTGTAAACTAATCATTTTTGAAGCGCTTCTTTTTCTAATTTTCTACTTTTATGTAGTTACAAATGTTAGCTCTCATACAGGTGTCCTGTTACTGCATGATAATCCTCAACAGCGTTCTATGATATACTAACAGGAAGAAATGGTGGGAGTCACCACTTCCTCTATTACTAATAGGATTCCACACGCAACAAGCAAGCGCATCATATGCATTTGTTGTTCAGGCCTGGTTTACGCAAAGCTTACATAAGCATGTTATTCATAGCGCACGAAGCGAGCCTTTCTTATCAAATTATATCATTGAAATTCCAAATAGCTTCCTGCTTCCTTTTGCATAGTAAATGCATACAAAAATCAGGCTACATAGAATACTTATTATAGTAGAACAATTTATTTACATGCTTTAGAACTACAAATAAAAGTAAGCTGCAGCATTACTTTGCTGACTAGAATGACTTCTACACTTATTTCCCAAATATGCTTCAAAACATGAACCACTTCTATTTTTAGTTATAATATACTTCTACAAAGCATGGAAAGATGACAGTTGTTCTTCTGCCAGATACACATTTCCTGTTCATGTCTTGATTACGTCACAAATGGAAAAAATTCAACAGTTATTCAGGGGTCTCGTTATGAAGTCACTCACGGTGAATAGCTTTTCAATGCATAACTATTATGTCAGCTTGCTTTAGCACAAGACTTCTAAAGAACAATACTGACTAAGTAAAGTTCATAACTACTCAAGCTGTTGAAGTTATAAAATATGCAGACACAATAACACAAGTAGCAAAGTTTTTAAACTGAATGACTGAGTCTGAATCTCAGGAAACATAAATTTATGCTGTATGTAAAGGCATATGTATACATCATGAACCATATAGAATATTCTGAATATAATTTAATAAAGACACTGTTAAACTAAAATGTTCATATTACCTTTAGCACTTTATCACGGCAGTTGAAACATGAAAGAATAAATAATAAGAATTTCTGAATAAAAACTATTAAGTAAATGATTAAGTATTAGCATGGTAACACTGCGTTTCAATTAGGTGTACTATTACTTTCAAACTTTGTATATTTAATAATCAAATTTTATACATGTCTATACGAAATACTATAACTAAACTTATGATTTTAGCCCAAATGATTCGTTTTGACACGCAAATATCAAGAATTACAGAAATTTACAAATTGATCTTTGAATAAGTCAACACACACACACACATAATTCAAATACAAACATCTGTGACATATACTCAAGTCATTACAGTCACTTCAGTTACCATTTGCATTATTCCGGCAATTTCTTCCTCACCACTTTCTTCCTGACGGTTGGCTTTCTAACAAGTTTTGGACTTTCAGGATCATATGCTTCGTCTAGGTTCACTTTCTTTTTGACGATCTTCTTTATTATCTTTTTTTTAGGTTTGTCATTAGTAGGAGAATCCTGAGAGCCACCTTCATCCTCTTCCTCATCAATGTGAGTGTGTAGCTCCTCAGATGGAATCTCTGCGGTATGAGCAACCTGGTTTCTGTCAGAATAAGGGACTACGTAATCTTGAATATCCTCTGCACGGATAGTAGCATCCTCATGGATGGAAAGATCTTGGATATGTACATTATTCTCATGCTCGGAATGTGATTCCTCCCTTTTGTAAATATCTTCGCTAGTTAATGTACTATCTTCTACATGAGCATATTCATGTTTATCCGTTTGTGGATGCTCTTCAGATGAAACACTAACAGTATAATCAGTAGGGACCTGTGGATCTTGCTCGGAAGCAGAATGTGGCAATACGTCATCCTTAATGATATTAAGTGATGAAGTTATTTCATCCAATAGACTCATAGATATATCTTCTCTCCCTACCTCACCACTGTAGGAACTCGGAATGTTAACCTCCTGGTTCCACTGCTTATCTGCTTGTGATGGATCATTATATGTAGAAGAATGATTTTCCGGTTCACTTTCCCTGAGTATATTTGAATGGATCTCATTGACTTCTTCATCGGCATATGGTCGTCTTTCTTCATTTTGGGAGTCAGGCACATTGTTATTGGTTTCAACAGCAGCACTAGGATCATATGATGAAACCGGCGAAATGGGAATCGCTGGGTAATTTTCAGTACATGGTAAAGTAGCAATAGGTTCAAGATCCGGATACTCCATTTGATCTATTCCAAATGTTGGCTGCTCTTTTGGTTTAGCCATGTTTTCATCATCTTCTACAGGTTCATCTTTTTTATACGTTTCGATTTTTTTTTCGTCCATCACCTCACCAGCATTTCCCTCACTAAGTCGAAAAAGGGTGTTCCTAGTGGAGTCATCCATAATCTGTCCCTTTCTACGAGAACTTCCTTTTCTTTTAATCACCCTCACTTTCTTTGCTGTTGGAGATGAAGATGCACCTGTCTTATTCATTTTTTTTGAGAATTGAATCTGCTCTGCCACATCCTTCTTAGATTCCTCCTCTTCCTGACTTTTGGTTTCCGAATCATGCGAAGGACTATGCATCTCCTTTCCAACGCTAGAATGATAACTTTCAAAGGTAGTATTTGAATCATCAGGAGCATGTGCAGCTGTGTCTTCTTTAGAGCTAGATACTTGATCAGGTGAAGTTGATTCAGATGTATTGTAATGACTGTCTTCGGGTTGGTAAGATGTTTTATTTTCTTCAATCTCAATCGCATCATCGATTATTATCGTCGGAACTTCTCCGCCTTCTGTTTTGTCATCTTCGTAAACCTGAGCTTCATAGACATATTTTTCTGCTTTGTTCTCGGAAAACTTCACTTGCCTGTCCGTGTTCGATGGCGATTTAATTCGCCTGCTCGAATTTTTGCGCTTGGGTTGCATTCCGTCATTCAGTTTCTCACTTTCCTCTTTGGCATTTTCAGGAGATTTCTCATTGTCATTGTATTCTTGTTGTGCATTCTCTTGAGACTTACCTGTGAAAATTAGATTATGCCATTATCAGGGTGTTCTAGTACCAGGGAGTTTGAGCACTGCAGTATAAATACTGTACTTGCTATCCACCAAAGAAATGGCTGATGACCAATCCACATTTGGAGTGAAAACTCCATACAAATATAATTAAAAGTCCTAGGTACTCATTGAATGGCAGTTGTTATTCTTCTTATATTGTGCTTAAATGCCTATGTACAATCCTACAAATATCTCTCTCATTTGCCTATGGGGCAGTCAGAGTTCTCAAACAGCATTGGCACCTACTCAACCCCACAGATGGGTAGGTTGTGTTACTCTCTTTCTAAAACATGTTAACTAACACTTCAACAAAATGGAAATAAACATTGTAATCCCATTATACTATTAGCTGCATCAAAAATAAAGTCATACCATTCAAAGAAGCTCTGATAACTTCACTTCCTGATGGCCTTGACCTTGTTTTATGTTTGCTCAATTTATAAATCCATTCTCCTGTGAGCATCAACTTTTTCCTGAACGATGTGCCATCCTTCTTGGGACTAAATTTTCTACAAAAGATATTTGATAGATAAATCACTAAGCATATTAGGGGGAAAACAGAATGCAAGATAGATGGAACGAACTTTATTTGCTTCTGCAAATTTTTTTCCAGTTCTTGATTTCTTTCCAAAACCGAGGCAATTATCTCTCTTTCAACCTCATCCAGATGATTAAGGTCAATTGGAATCACAACCATATTTTCTCAGCAGGACAGCTTTCTAGCAACAGAGAAGCAACTTTGTGTAACATAGATGATGTCAATATGTGAATTAAAACTTGTATCTACAGTATATTGCAATATAATTACCAGTTTCAAAGCCCGGGAATATTTACAAGTCTTTAGCTGATGACTAACAAGCTACACTACACATATTAAATTTGATCCAAGGTATTTTAGATTACCACACACAGTTTCCTGATGAACAATAAAAAAGCTGATTAAAGTATAGTGCTGTAATTATAAAGATCATATTTCTATCCTTCTAGCGCATTCCTAATTATACTGTTCTTTCCTATCTGCTCTATGGTCTAGTCTAGTACCATTCAATTCAATAACGTATCGTGTAAATGCAAGACAGGAAGAACAATATTATAACCAACAGCCTGCAACCCACCCGCATCCTGAACAAGCTTCGGCGTCGTGGAATGAATCAACTAGCTGCAGCATTCTATATTCCTAAATAATGCAAGCGTTTAGCAGAGTCAGACAATGCGTCAACCGCGATCGGATAGGAATTGTTAGTTGTTTGATGCGGTGCACCACACTACTAATTCATTTGAACGTCAGCGTATTGGGACGGTGATCGTTGCAGTTTCTGAACAGTGGAGCACAGCACCGCGTATTAGTGCATTCAATTTTCAATTCAATATTAGCCAGTTCAATGAATGTCATACAGCCTATATCTTGATCAGTGGTCTGACGTTGTCAGAACTCAGAATTTTTATGTACCGTACTTTGTGGACTATATGAGGAGACACCTTATTTCATTGATTTCTTTTTCAATTTTCCAAAGGGCTTTAAATTTGCAAATCACTATTGTAGTTAAAATTCAAACGATGCTTTACGCCGTTGTTCATTGCTAGTACTACCGATGACGCTCTTAGGATGAAACTGGTGAGCGAAGACTAATTCATAGAGACACTGCACTCCCTAATATAGCTCTTCCTCGCCTGCGACATCTTGAGTCCAGATTTATATATCTGATAAGAATTCGTCTTGAATTTGTTGTGCAACATAAAATTTATTGTCGAAACCTAGTTGCAGTTAAATGCAGTTTTCCACCACTGAAATAACTGCCTCTTCTTAATACATATTCACTGAGAGAGATCGGGACACCTTGAATTGTATATTAGAATGTAACTGTCAATGGCTATTATCAAGGTGTCAGGCGTGCACCTGTTCTGATTGTATTGGAACATCCCGAGTATAAAGTTCTTTTTTTATTACACAATCCTGAAATATTACATACAATAACAAAGTGTACACATTATGTAAAAGAATAATACAAATCTAGTCTTCAAGGAAAAAAGCTGCAAAACTTGCGAAACGAATGGCACACGATACATTCCTTACTTACATGCCAGAGCACCACAAATCGAAGTGATCGAAATACAGTAGTTTCCATTGCGTCTAATGGTTAGTTTAGGTTTGTAATCGGTTTTCATCAAACATTAACAAAGGTTATTCTTGACTTTGCTGCATTGAGTTGCCACACGTTGAGAGCCTCATATTCTTCGACAGCCTCATCGAACTGATCGGGAGTAAATCCCTTGGCAACGCATCTCTGACGAGCATCACTTAACCGTACCATAGGAACACCACTGTCCGGGGCCATCTCCCTTATGATTTGGTAAATCAAGTCTGTCGGTCTTTGATGTCTATTGTATGAAATAGATGTTTAATAATAAACAATAAAAAAGAGAATTTAAGAAACCAGAAACTTCTGTGAAGATATTATCAATATAGTATTTTTTCGGGCTATGGAGTTGGGAGTAGTTGGCACATACCAAGAATACCAAGCCAGTCTGGATTGATTTGCTACAAAGCCTCCTCCACGTGAGCTGAGGATATATATTTTCCAAAATTTACACAATAAAATCTGCTAATTATATCCCTGTATATTATATGACTTTCAAATTGATTTTGAGAAACTAATTCAGCTGTATTTCGAATGTTATTATATATAATTATTTTACCTTATAGCATTACAGATAGACCTTTAAAATTGAAATTTTAGCCATGCTTAGAAATACCAAACAAAAGCGTATCACACCTTTGCTGTTGATCTGATCCAGGATTGAGCGAATCTTTCGACATTTCCATGAGTCTCATTGCTTCATTCACATCGTCTTTCCCCACGACATCTACCAGGCGCAGCCGGGCCTAACCAACCACAAACAAAAAATTAAAAGTGTATAATACCTAATAGGTGAAAAAACTGCAATAAACTTACCCCAAAAAAAACGTACCCGGCAAAAGAATATGATAGATGCTCACGTCGGAAGATCAATAACAGTGCAATGCAGATAAACAGAAAATATCGAATGTATTGCAACTATTATTGACCAACCGAAAGGAACGAATTTACACGATTTCGTTACCTAACTGTGTTTTGAGATGATAGTGCCAAACACAAATCAGTCTAGGGAAGTGCAATAATTACAGCTAAGCTCGATCAATGCACAAACCAAGACCACATCGTGATATTGGATGTAAAACTAAACCATCAGCTCAAACGTAGGAGAGTGCAGATGTCTTGAAGGCCGGGACAAGTGCAATACAAGTTAACAGACAATGAATTGTTCTCAACCTGGCCTTAAGGACAGCAACATTATAATTATACTATATGATATCACACTGATTTCATCTGACGTGCTATAAAAAATCGAAGTACTTTAACAGCTAGCATATGAAATCGTAATCATACCAATGCAGTTGCAATTCGCAATATAGAAAGCAAAGTTCTTGCAGAGGTGAAAGTAGAATCTTTGCTCGATCTCGCCTCTTTTCTCAGTTCAACGTAAGCAGCAGTGATATAGTCTGTCAGTTCTTTAGGGACGACAGGATTTTTCCTCTTGCACAAAGCAATGTAGCGCCTATGTTACAATGCATTTGCATTACAGAAGAAATCTAGCGATTATTCTTCCCGAAATTCGAGGAGAGGATGGCAAGCTTACCGCATGAGACGCATATCGATTGGAGTGAATTGGATTGGTGGATGAGCGCTGTGTTGATGAACGTAAGTAATGTGTTGCGCCAGTCTGGATTGGGAAACAAATTGAACTGTGATTAACAGCCCTAGATATATGTAGTTTATTATATCACAGATAAGGGCTACAAACCTCAGATCATTTTCTCTATCTGGCTTGTCCTGAATTAGCCACAATATGTCGAAACGAGAAAGGAGGGCAGCGGGAAGCTGGATATTGTGTTCTATTGATTTCTTTGGGTTGTAACGGCCGTATGCTGGGTTGGCTGCCGCTAAGATGGATACCCTGGCATTGAGTGATGTCATAATCCCTGCCTAGAATTCAATAGCATATTATAGTTCAATATGAACACTAAAAAACTTAGATCCGATTTTTTCTCATAAAATAGATTTATCCCTTTATTTTAAACATCAGTTCAAAAATAGTTAAACGTTTATAGCTTACTTTAGCGATTGAGATTGTTTGCTGTTCCATAACTTCGTGAATCGCTGTCCTGTCTGCATCCATCATTTTGTCAAATTCGTCGATGCAACAAACACCTTGGTCAGCTAACACAAGTGCTCCACCCTCTAATATCATTTCGTTCGTTAGAGGATCCTGAAAAGAAAGGTTCAAATCAATTCCAAACTACTATGACAAAACGGACTACAACATTCTGTTCAGAATGTTTAAAAATAAAATGTTAAATAGATATACCTTCATCACAGCGGCAGTGAGACCGACTCCAGATGAACCTCGTCCCGTAGTGTACTGACTTCTAGGTGCAAGGCGGTCAATGTAACAGAGAAGCTGAGATTTGGCGACACCAGGATCTCCCATCAAACACACATTAATGTTGCCACGAATCTTCATTCCTAAAAGGCATTTAGATTTTAAATCCTTTTATTTGTAAAATTCATGCAGGAAAATCAGTAGACTATGTGTCAATACGATTGAAAAGCACTCCTTTTCCAGGAATTAGGAATTGGTTCATAGGGAAAAATACTGCTTGTACTTTTGCAGCACTTTTTTAAGTAACCAAAATTTGAGAAAAAAAACAGAAGCATTTCAATCTTTTGTCTATTAATTCTCAATTTACTCCTCAAAGTCAAAAATATATAACAGTCTTAAGTGTGAAGTACCTGTAACTGACTTGACTGTAATATAAGTCTGTTGATTTTGGAGTACTTTTCAGGTAATAAAACTAGACTTATACTCAAGTATATATGTTATATTGGAAATTGAAAAATACCATTTGAATTTTTATCCACACCGCCGACAAGCAGGAGCAAGAGTACTTTCTTGATATCTTCATGACCATAGATTTCCGGGGCAAGAGACAAGGCAAGTTTATCATAGAAATCATCCTCTGGCGAAAAACAAAATATATATTCAAAAGGATTCAGAATAAAACAATGATAAAAAGGAATTAATAAACTCTCACTTACGAGTAATAAGTTCAAGTTCTTCTTCACTCAGTTCACCCAAGTCCTGTTCGTCATCTTGCGTCTTGTTCATTTTGATGACTCTCTGAAAACGAGATCACAATTTGTTCAAATTTCGCAATAAATTTATTTCTAATTTCAAAACAGATAACATACATGAGCTTCCATGTAGGTGTCAGTGAGCAGACCTTGCTGCATCTGTCGAAATCCAGTTCTTAGCATCGGCAGGAATACTCCAGTGATGCTGACGTGATCACCGGGAGCTGCGACACGGGTCGCCTCACCCCGACAGTACACTGTCATAGCTCTGGGAATGTTTCCCACTGGAACTTGGTCACTCTTCAAGAAATATTTAGTTATGAGAAATTGATAAGAAGTGCTAACATAGGAAAAATATCATAGGATTGAGTTAAGGAATTACAGGAATTAAACTATTATTTTTTGCTACCGAGTAATTAGAGCTCCGTTACGAGGGTATACAATAGAACACCTACATGTTCTTGAATTTTGATTTCCTGGAACTTGATAAACTTCGAACCCCTGTTCTGCAGATACAATCTGCCACCACTGCGGTTGGTTTGGCACTCGTCACTCGGACACAACAGCAACGGCATGAACGTCGGTGATGCGATCTGTGAATAAAGATTCTCATTAAAAATCTTATTTGAAAGAACAAAATGGTGACGTGTCTGAATTATCTACGCTGCATTACCGGCTGATAGGTTTCTCCGCCGCATCTGTCACATGTATACGTAGCGACGGACATCATCGGTTTGACCTCTGTCGCCCTGATCACGATGCCTCGAACCGCTGTGAGTTTACCAATGCAAGAGGCTTTCACGTCTCGAATGGGCAACGCTTTTTGTTGGTTTGAAGCCTTGAAGTAAACCTAGACAATAAATTGTAATAGTAATTACATTGGTATGCAGATTTAAAGCATCTGAGAAAAGACAGAGACAGCCTTTGCTTCATGGTATTCATGTTTTGTTACCTATATTATCTACCATCAAAAGAATAGACATCGTAGTGTAATTTGACCATTCGCAACTACAGGTAAATATTATTCCCTTTTATGAATGGGAGATAAACTTCAAACCCTTCTATAATGCATTGCTGTTGCAAATAGCTTATACTGAAAGGTTGACGAGCTGACGAGCTGACGAGAGGACAGTTGCAAATGTACTTTAGGCAGATTCATAGTTAATGAGCATTCCTAGCAAGATCACCTCATATCGGCGCATTAATTCAGCAGGATATTTGTTCCTCCAGTCTCTGATCTCTGCAGGATCATTGTGCAGTCTCTGCTCCATGAGAAGACGATGTTCGATGTACACATCCAACGCATCTTTGAAAGTTGGATCCCTCTCTTTATATTCAGGCAGCAGTTCATCTATCGCGTCTGCAAAGATCCTTTGGTATCGCAGTGTGTTTCCGACAAGGCTCTCCGCCAAATCGGGATTGTAATCCTGCACATCGTCCAAGTCTATTGTAATACTCACTTGCTCCCTGTGAGCAACTTGAGTCTGTTACAGTTGAATAGAAAAATACAAAGGAATGATAATAACCGAACCACTTATGTTTATAGCAACTACATATAGGAACCTAAGAATTACACAAGAATAATAACATACTTTGTAGTGGTACAAGTAAATCTCATTTTATGCCACTTTAATTTATGGAATTTCACTCGAACCCCACCCAGAGTAAATGCTTTAAAGATCTGTCATCAAATAACATTATTGTATTTTTCTGAATAGATTATTTCCATGCACAGCATGCAGCAACAGAGCCAGCATTAGTGGTTTGGCATAGAAGTAAAGTAAGAATATTTCTCCATAAAACCACATGGGCAAAGTGACAAAATCTTAAAGGTCTACAGGTAAGCAATCAAGGCGATTAATAATTTATTACCCCTCTCTCACAGCGCCAGGAACCGGCAGTTGTTGCCTGGATATGTAAGTTAAACATACAGAAGGGTTTTGTGCATCGAAAAATCAAATCTACTCTCTACTTAACTCTTGAACGCATCTCCTTCGGTAATTAATAACAGACTGTAGTGTATTAGGAGGAAAGAAGGGAGTACGCGCCAAAACGAAATCCAGACCATAAAGAATGAAGAACAAACGCAATTCAAGACATTCCTGTATTTGCTTTGACCTAGTACGATCCGTTGCTACTCGATAACGACCCTATTACTCTTACTAAAGATAAAATACACGATGGGACGTTTAAAATTTCAAATAATGTATTTACTCTATACGAATAATCTGTTGGCACAAAGAATATCCAAATATTTCGAGAATCTCGAACAAGTTAGGACTTCAGCTGCAGTCGATACAACTTGTACATGGATTACCAGTAGATAAACTAAAGTAGACCGGGTTGAATTGAATACGCACGAGGCAATCACGCTCTTGTTGTACGCACCTTATCTTGCTGTTTGAACCTCCAAAAATCCGACGAACGGTCGCATGGCAGGACGAAGACTAACAGGAATAGCGAATAACAGGGAGGTAGTTTTGTAACACATTTACCAGTAAGTAACAAGGCTTTCAACGTCAACGGGACATGAAAATCAGCTTGAATGATTCCACTACAATTACCGTTCTTTTGTTTGGGATTGAAGAGCTCGTTACTGTGTCGTCAAGAAAGGCCTTTCATTTTGAAAATAGGACAAAGAAGATCGCCCAGTGGAACGTTACCAAAAAGAATGGTTACACGCTAGATTGAAAGGTTTTTTCACAACTGTAATTGAACGCCTCATAACTGACTTGATAAAAGAGTTATCTATCAGCTAACCGGTAGCAAAATGGTCTTTTACAATACTACGATCGAGTAGAATTACGGTGCGTTCGAACAATGCGAATTAGGAATACCTCGTCGCTACTAGAGAGTTTTGGTTTTTGATTTCCTAAGTGATATCGAATTAAAACCGCGGTGCCACTCGGAACGGACTGAAGACGAAAACATGACAACAATGCCCATCGAAACAACGAACGATGCGATTGGTCGAGAGAAAAACCGTTTGGGCGCGGAGATATCGGCCGACAACTGGCTTTCGCTTTTACTTCCGGACGAAATGCTCCTTGTCGCATTCCGTAATATCAAACAATTTCCAGGGACTCAATTAAATACCGCACTTTTGTCGATCATTGCTTTACTTGGAAGGTTAAAAATAGGTGTACCGCGTATAATAACTTCTCCGAATGAAAGATACGACGACGCACATTTGATAGAAACGCCATTTTTTTTTGGCAAAATATTTCTTTTTCTGAGAAAATTAGTAAAGAATTTGTGTCGGAGGGAAAAAAACACAAAACACCAGCGGTACTAGTTGTAACGAATGAAGCATGAAAAATGCCCCGTGGCCAATGTTTTGACGATGAAAATATTTAAACGCCGGCCTGCTCACGTAACATAATTAGCGATTGGCGAGGTGCGGTCGTCGACTAGTAAATACTGCAAATCTTGTATGACGTCATGTGGGCAAAGACTGGGAAGAGGTTCGGGGCAAGTTAATAAGTTAACCGGAATTGTTGTAACCTCAATGGCCGACAAAACGCCAAATAATAAGTACGGAATTCTGTGTTTGCTTTGACGAGAGTGGAGGATATTTTCCAAGCGTGATATCATCGCTTTTTTTGCACAAGTTTATCTAACGAGGTATATTTCCTTTGATATTTTGGTGGACATGTCTGGGTTGTGGTCGATGACTAGTAGATATGACGAAACACTCATCGAGATTCAAATTCTTCAAAAAGTATAATTGTTTTTTATACACCCGATAATAAATACAAACAATTTCACATATTACATTGCTTAATTTCCCGATGTCCGACACATTATTTAAAGAATAATATACTGCAGTATCAGCATAGTATTTTGAGAACAGTGAAAGAGTAAAAAGTTGATAATAGTTCTTACCAGTACTTGTCCGTATTTGAAACATTTTCCGCCGCTTCCTTGCGTATCTCCTTGAAGAAACTCCGCTAGAAATCGTTTACAATTCTCTGTAACATAAACAAACGACTTTTTCAGGCTCTGACTCGTGTTGAGGGCTTAGAGACTTGATGTCTAATTTGCTATAAGCTGTAAATATTGCTATAATTTAGTATAAACGGCAAATTAAAACGTGTCGCGCAACTGCGTTACGGCTTCAACTCGAAGCTTTCTTATCGAGTGACTGGAACTAGGACTGGTTGAAATAGATTCAACTGTAAGTAACGTGATCTGAGCGCAACACAAAAATTCAAACTGCTTCCGAGCTTCGAGAAAGCATCTTTGTCCTATTAGTTCAAATGATATCACAGCTATTCAATCTTTTGTTGCATCTTTCATTGTATCTTCCTTTTAGTGGGATAATGTAAACATTGGCAAACTCGTTACACAATAGCAGAGAATCCCTTACAACGGTTACCCAATAAAAACGGGGAAGAATAAAAAGAAATGGCCGTTTAGAGATAGCCTAACCAACCAAGAGTAATCGTACATTCGGAAGGAGGCGAAATGGTTGCTCAGAGCACATAACTTGGCACTTGGCACAAACTAGAAAGTTCCTCGACTATCTATATTGAGTTATACTGTATTGTCAGTTCATAAATGAGACTCTGCTTTCAGTAACGATTTGAACATATAGAAAAACACGACTAAACCTTTTGAATAAAAACAAGTAGTTTTCGCCGAGAAACTTTTTCGCGGACGCTCGTCTCGATTAACTAGAACGAATTTGAATCACATACCATCAACTATCTCGCACTACACACGCCCTTCTTTACCTAGCGTGCAATGAAGCGCGCCAGTTGCTACGCACGACATACAACACAGCGGAGAGTTCTCACTTTACCAGGGAATATCTACATCAACAGCTGAAAGTACAAAGCGCAATCTCAAAGTAACAAGTTCCAGAATTTCACTGTCATTCCTGACACCCGAATTATCTTTTTCATCGATACGATAAACTGGCACTTAGAAAAGCTTTCTAGCTGTGAAATCTGTAGGCCTACTACAGGACTCAATTTTACGACAGTTGTTAAGAGAAAGAAGGTTCGTCGACACTTAAAGGAGAGCTCGTAGAGCAGTCTCCAGAGAATAGATCGCTATTCCGTGCTCCCTTTCGAAGTATCGTCAAAGTTCCATAAACCGTTTTTTTAAACATCGACTTTACGGCAAATATGGGAACCCTGCTGGCGCCGTAGTGAGCAGGATAAAAATAATGTCAATAATAAAGGCTAAGGCGACACGACATGGCCGACTGCGTCGGGCCTTATATGAGAGAAAGAAATGCGTAAAATTACCCCTTTGGATATGTAGACTCAACGAGCAATTGAACAAACAAGGGTTTTCTTGGGTCGGTGTCTAAATGGAATAACGAAATACAGAAAAGAATCTTGGTAGACTTGGGCAACGTTTTCAAATAGGTTAAGGAGACTAACGAAACATGACGCATTGAAAAGATACACAGCGGCGCTCACGCACTCTTCATTCACACAAGCTTACTTTCCTTAGTGAATGGAAGATACTGGCACACGCGTGATTGAAACCAATTGGATGGAAAAGACAATTCAAATTCAAAGTATCTAAATGCGTCATATACACTATACAGTATCTTCGTAGCTATCAGAAATTTTTCATCTCAAACAATATAAAAATGAGACTGAGCAATATAATATAGCAGCAATAAACATTATAGTAATTGTTCCTTGAATATGATTACAAAAATATTACCAGTACATGTTATGTTGCCTAAGGGTTCAGTTTATGATGAAAGTATTATTTATCAGAATGCTGTGATCTTTCAACAGCAAATAACTTGCAAAACACAAGCACCCCATATCACAGTTGAACTTACTTGAATACTTACGCACATCAAGGTCATACGGTGAATACTTGTCGATATGTATTTATTCAATGATATTAATCAGGGATAGTTTATACACTAGAAAAAAGTAGATCTTACAAATGAATAGTCCCTCGCTGATTGCATTTCACACTTGATCTATGGGTTTCATCACAATTTTCTTACACACAGCTAAACGATAATATCATAGGCTACTTTTAGGTAGTCGTGTCATAGTGTGACTGATAGAATGGTGCCAAAGGTGACTTATAAAAATGTCCACAATGTACTGTTCAGGGTCTTTTGAAATCTATGTCAAAACTTCAACAGTAGTGACCTTCTATGAGTCACCGAATGCAATAGCAGAGGTAAAATATCATAGTAGAAAATACTTATAAAATGATGTATTGTTTTATTCAATGAAAATGTACTCACCTTTTTCAACAATATAATCGTGATCTTTTTCTCGAGACATCTTTACGTATATGAAAGGAAATTACCGTAGCCTGTAAACTGCTCATGGAAAAAAGACTGGTTATTAATGTCTCTAAATACAGTGGCTTATTTAGAAGTAGAATGATAATAAATAAACCAAACCAATTTTCTGAATGTAGTTTTCATGAATTCTGGGAGACAAAGAAAAAAACATATCCAAAATGGCGATCAACAGACACAAACACAATGTTTTTGGACCTCCATAATTCGATATAGCACACATAATTCAGCATTACGTAATCACAAACTGGCTAATGAGTTCCCCTCGGCTATCATTCAATGCCCAAACTTTCATAAGACACAGGAACCACCACCACAAAGGATGTAAGGAACATCTCTAAAACATGGATAGATATGATAATTCCAGTTATTTGGTTTTAAAGCTTATAGCATTTCCATAAGAAATTATATCTGAATGGTAGTTTTGAACGATGCTTGCAAGTTCATGATGTACACACTCACATTCACAATTCGTAACTTTTCGTTCACTTCAATCCTTTGTTATTTCTAAGAATTATAAAGTAAGTAAAACATAATACAGAACTGGAACGTTCAGTCAATGTATAATAATGAACCCACACAATTCTTATGGGAGATTCCATGCAATCAATTTACATGTATAGTTATGTGAAGGGTTTTTAAATATTGTGCCTCGACTGTTCAAACTCTCAAAGTTGTTTGTATCTGCGTTTAATACAACCATCGGGTCACGCATCAAGAAGTTCAGCTGATGTTATCATTAATTTGGGGTGTAACCATCTAAAAAACACAACCAACTCCAGCCCTTGATTCAAATTTCAGCACACTTTCCAACATAACCCACGAATAAATAACATCTTTTATGAGAACCACACTTTCAGGCATTACTTGATGCTGGTTTATTAGTGCTGACCCTCTAATAACCCAGTTGCATTAGGCACCGAATATTTCATTTACAGATGGGTCTTGAGCTACTGTGATGTGTTATCATTAGTCACATTGAGCAACATCTTTAAAAGTCGAGAACGTTAAGTAATATAAAGTAGAGTTACTGAAAAATCAAACAGCCACAGCCAAACAGCAAATTACCAAGTATTACGGATATAACTATGCAAATACAATCACTGACTCGTTTAAATCTGTATGCATAAAAATAATGAGCGAATATATGAGCAATCAGAAACATTCAAGAACAAAAACTAGGTTCACCTTACTCAACTACCGGTGAAATTCATGCAATCAACTTTCTTCTCTATCTTTTAAGGCAAGGCAACGTTTGAGATGGTATAATACTCTAATAGACCAGAAACCTGTGTTTAATTTATCCGTATCGTTTGCAAAACAACGCGATCCATCAGCCATGTTTTGACCACGCGCGGGAAAGTGCTTTTTTTATCGGACGACCGTGGTTCTATTTACGTAATTTTGTGAAATTATTTAATACTTCCAAAAGCATGATTTATGTAGATAAATTTGGATCCCTAATTTAGTTAGATGTCAAATATATAAACATATACGTAAACAAACTCGACCAGGGGCGGAATAAATTATTTAGATGGAACGGAAGCGATACCTTGCTTCACCTTTAACCGAGGTGATGGAAGGCGCCCGCGCTAGATATGATCACGTGATATTTTGAATGCTGCCTCGAATTGAAATCCAGTATTACCATTACCCTTATACCGATACCCTAATTAACTGGTATATATGGGATAGCATTGTAATATAAATTTCCTTTTTTCAATTTCAATCTTTAACCCTGGAGGTATCGGTAATACAATTTTTAGAACTCCCACTACAGCGGGTGTTCTATTGTAATTGGTCGATTAATATATGCGAGATGGCAAGTGACCGTTTCGATAATGCTGCCGCACGAGAGCCAGACAGTATGCGAAAGAACACACCAAGATAAGCGTGTACTAATCGTGGGCAATTCTTCTTCTTTTCTTGTCCCCGAAAAAGCAAATTATTTGGTGTTTTCTAGGGTCTATGCATTTTCTGAGTTTTGTGTTATACGATACAAGGTATAGCTTAAAAAACATCAATCTTTAGTAGATTTTTCAAGTAGCTAAAAGTTTTCACTTTGGTCATTGATTAACCGTAATTAATTCGTAAGATGAACAACCAAAACGAATTTTGAAGAACGTATTATGACGTATTTGAGCACGCAAGCGTTGAATAACCTTCAGCAGTAATATCCTGGCATAAATTGCTGCACTGTCTGCTATTTCCTGTCACCTTTCGTCTGACCTATGTGCGTGGGTATATTTACCGAAACAAAACTCCTACAATTTCGTGGAAAGATATGACAACTTTACAATTGACATCCACGGGAGTTCTGCATAATTGCGTACAATTCTAGTTATCATAAAAACGTCAATGCCATAGCTGATGTGTATTTTTTTTCAATTTTAGACTACATGAATTGAATTTCTGCACAATTTTCGCTGCCTAGCTAGACCAGTCCCCAACGTGACATGATATTTTTACCTTCACAAGTGCAACTAGACTATTTTTGAATCATGAGACTACTACCATCTCTTACCCAGGGAACAATACCACCATGTACTCCATTCAATTCATCAACTTTCCGAACACTAAGTCATTCAACAACTACTTTTCTACATGCAATCCATTAGCAAAGGAATAAGCAATGCGTGACAATAACGTCAATTGACCGTTTATAAAGTACAGCACTTGGAACCGGGAAGCCAAGAAAATGAAATGTGTATGAATAAAATAGAAGTTTGATACTGATTTACATAACATTTAGGTGGCAACGAGAATTCTTATTGCTTTCAGTCAACACAAGGTAAAGGTGTGCAGGTTAGCAGTACTTTGATTAGAAAATAATTTCACTATTTTTGTTTAGATTTCAGTTTGTGTTTCTTTTTCTTTTTACTAGAACGTTCTTCACCATCATCACTCTTTCTCTTACGATTTTTCTTTTTCAAATTCCCTTTCTTCCTGTCGTCACTGCTTGAGCCGGAATCTGCATCTTTTCCTTTCCGTTTTGAAATAGAGAAAGTTTTTTCCACCCATTTTTCTTTGGTCTTACCCTTGGATTTTTTGCGTTTCTTTGGAGAACCTTTATCATCACTAGATTCCGATGTTGTCGCCACATCGACTAACTGCTGAAGCCAGTTCATCTTTTTCGCATTTTCCTCCATTTTTTCTTTCTCAACAAACTGATACATCGGATCTTCGTACGACTGTCAATGTGAACAAAAATAAAACTAATGCTATTGGTTTGAAAACAGAACCAAAAAAATACTAACCTCTCGAAATTTTTCAATTTTTGAATTGCCGGTTTTAAACATGGGACACTCCTTATCACCTGTTCTATGACCGTACTGTTTACATCTCCAGCCTAACAAAATAAATGAATAAGGTTAAAACTTAATGTACCTTCACATGCAACGCTAAACATGAATGCTAATACGGAATACTGAATAACAGTCTGCTTTTAAATATATGTCAGAACTACTAACATAAAACAGCGTTATCTGACAACAGGAGTAAAATGATTTGGTTTGGATTATAGATACAGTTCATGTTTCATGTTTCAAGTTTCATATATACTCCAGTAAGCCTTGCACATACTTCATGAATTGAATAATACAATTTGAAATGGAGACTCACATTGCATTACTTTGACTTCTTTTCCCAATGGCATCCATAACCCTTTTGAGGGAGCATTGGCAAGGAAATCTCTCGCGGCTTTGTTTTCCTCGGTATCAGGAATGCAGTCTTCTGGTTTTTCCTCTTCTTCTTTAACATAACCCGGGGGAGCTTGCTCATAGCTGCAATTAGAAATGTAATTTTGCAAAAGCACAGTTGATGAGAAAGCTAAATCCACTTACAAGCATTCAATGTGTTTAATTCTGTCAATGATGGCTTTATCCACTTTCAAATCCATCGTGAAGGTGGATCAATAAGATGCTTGTATATTCTTTTGAAAGTCAATTGCACTGAGCTTTCATGGCTCTTGACAAAATTTTGTAGCAATCGTTATCTATACCTTCTCTATAAATACTGTTACCAAAAAAACATAGACTGTTACATAGTCAATTATCATTACAGATCATACAGGTGATTTGCAAATTTCAGATTCATAGATATTACCACAATAAAAATATCAAAAGCGATTGAGAAATGATAAGGATTTGATGGCAGATTACAACTTATATTAGATTGGAGACCTGATACATTTTCAATCTGATATCCCGATTCACAAAAGATCATTTCAAGTTCTATCGTAGTTTCATTGAAATACATGGTTGAATAATTCATGCCAAACATCACCAATTCTTCACCCTGAAATCACCTGGGAACTGGGAACACGGTTTAGTTTTTGCTCGTGGTTTGCTTTAATAAATTCGAAGCAATGTCACTGCACTGTGGTGCTCAAACCTCATCGGAACAAAATCTGATTTGAGCAAGGTAAATTTGGATAATTTAAATTGGACACCTCGGTTCCCAGATTACCAAATTAGTGATGTCCAACCTGCAATTAAACCAATAATAATATGAAAATATAGGAACATCATATTGCACTCTCGCATCATCTGCCCGAAACACTTTAACACTATTTATGAAGCTGGATGAGCATTGCATGAACTCTTTCTGCAACATCTCTTGTGTCAGCACCACATCTTTTCAACACTAGATCAAGATCCATTGCATTCCTAGTCTGCATCGCTAGATCGCCTGCTTTACGCACGTTACCAGCCTTAATCCATGCTAAGACTCTTTGATCTTGAGAAACTTTGCTCATGTACTTGTTGATATGTTCGATGCCTCCATGTTTCGCGCAGGCCTCAACGAAGGGAACATAGCCTACCGGTGATTTTTTGCTCTTCGAAAACGCTTCTAATTCGGAAAATTGGCAGAGTTCTGCAAGTGTCGATATGCGCAAGAGCCACCACCTCTTTTCTGATACTTTAAACTCTTTTCTCATGCTATCCGCCTTTTTAACATTGTTCAACATAAGCAAGTTTCTCAGTGTGTCATGCAACGAAGTCTCTACAAACGACTGATCGCTCTCTTCCTCCAACAACCCTTGTTGCCTCACGAGACGCAGCTGTTCATCTGTTGCTTTGGTACTGAATTCATCCCTTGCCTTCTGAAAATTTTCCTGCGCTTCTTGGAGACACAATAGCCTGTCTTCTGGACTAAATGTTCCGTAGCTCTCACGAACAAAGCAGTGCGCGAGTTCCAAGAAGTTGTCTTCTTGTTCGTGCAAGTGTTTCAGCATATCCGGATTCTGTTCTTTGCATGATTTAAGATAGAGTCTGTATGCCGCCTTATGCTGCCGTACCGTCATTAGAAAGTCGGAAAGACTGCTGCGCTCTCTGAGACGACCGATGACCTCGTAAGTTAGATCAGTGTTACCACTTAGTACAGCCTTTTCCAGGGCGAGACTGTGCTGCCCCAGCTTGATAAGTAGCCGGACCTGTTCTGAAGCCCGCTGCTCATAATCCAGGAGCTTTACTGCCAAATCCTTTTTGTCACAATCAACAGCCTTTTCTGCAATGCTGGCGTAGGATACTCCTATTGCCGACCGTAGTTTGTTTTTTATGGCCCTGGCGGTAGCTTCATCATCCATGTCAGCTTGCTGAACTTTGTAGCATGCCCAGTGAGCTAAAACACGACTAGAACCCTGATTTTCAGGAATATGCAGGTATTTACAGACATGAAAAGCCAAGCAAAATTGCCTTCTTGCTATCAGTCGGTCGATTACAGTGGCGAGTTCAAGCTGCTCATACTGTCTCGCCGTAAGGAAGAAACCCGATCTTTTATCCCTGACATTGTTCAAAACCCGTAGCAGTCGGGATACATCGACAAACATGTCAGTAATCCTAACGTCAGGCAGGAAAGCCTTGCCGAAAGAGGCTGATTTGAGAAGTGCTTTTTGAGTGCTGGATTGAAACTCTGATTCCGCAGCTATGATACATTGCTCGATTGCAGGCTCGAGTTCATTTTTTTCTAACAGCATTCTCAGATACTCATCAGCCTTCTGACTCTGCTTTTCGAATTCCTTCGCCGCCGCATGCAAAAGGGCGCCTGACGCCATCGAACCAATTTTAAATATGCCTTCAGTTTCAACAGGTACCCTTTGCAAAAACTCATGTTTTTCTGCTGAAACTAAGTGGACACCATCCAGGTCTAAATCCAAATGGGATGAAGCCATACCATCCACTGACTCTTCAATAGCATACCTGACCCAGTCTTTCTTCATGCCCACAAGAAGAATTGTACGAGGCCAATAAACCACTATAGCCGAGCCATTACTTTGCTTTTTATGACTGAAACGATCTTTGGCGCTATCACCAGAACAGTCACAACACCAGATCAATTGTTTTGGCCGGCTGCTATTGCTCGTGTTGAACTCGCAATACTTTTCCTGCAAATCAGAACTTCCCATCCATATAACACCTATATCAGTGTAGAGAGCTACATGCTTACTATTAAGAGAGGCAGTCATTTCAATAAATGCCGTTACTTTTGCCTGGAGATTAGTCGGATGTTGCAGAGAACATTCGCCTCCTACTTTTAAAAGATAAATCTCATTTTCACTGGCGACTAAAACTCTGGCGTCTCGTTCATGAGCTAAGACACACCAACTGCTCGGCGCGGTCTTCAGTCCAGGAACTTCAGCCAAACGTCGTAGTTTGATTTCGTAGATGTTGTTAACAACATAAAATCGATACAAGCCATTAAGCACAACCAAACCAGTACCTGCTGAACTCTGAAAGATTTTGAACTCCAACACTTTGCTTTCTCTGCATTCAGTACCCATCGTAAAAGTAGATTTAAATTCACAGAACATAGAATATATTAGAACCTGACCGTCATCTTGCACACAAACAAGGTCTTCCGTGTCACTCCACGCGAGGCCTATGAGTGAGCCGCTGTTCCACCGAAAGTTTGCGATGCCACCACCGGCAGCATTATACACAGCCAGTATGGGTCGATTTGCTCCAGTACCTCGTCCACTTATGGTTTCGTCTTTGATGACCGCTATGAGGCCACCATTTGGGGAGACCGAAACTAACTTTCCTGAAAGGTCAATATTCCACTGCATTGATGGATACACGACTGTTTTTCTGTAGGTCACATCACCCAGTGGGTTCCAGTCTACTGTTTCATTCATTATGAACCAGTACTAGAGTTATATTAAGGTAGCTAAC
Organism: Halocynthia aurantium; assembly: GCA_013436065.1. NCBI lineage: Eukaryota > Metazoa > Chordata > Ascidiacea > Stolidobranchia > Pyuridae > Halocynthia > Halocynthia aurantium. The sequence continues at coordinate 75,058 of QXVX01005851.1, forward strand.
AACAAAAGGCTGAGAGTTAGTTTTCACAGATACTGTTAACAGGCACCATTAAAATAACACAGCAATGTACTCAGCATACAAAACAAATCATATATAAGAAGTGAAAGTTAAAAGATAGTATTAGAGACAAAACAATCGCCATAAAACCAAAAACATATAGTTTATCATAAAAAATGTATATAATGAAAACGAGAGTTTGATTTTCTACCTCAACTACCATATACAAGTTATCAAAGAACATTTGCAGTACAGCAATAAACTAACACATGCTTGTATTATTACTTTCCACTACTTGTACTATACTTACTTGCCACCATTTTTAATCCAATGTGCAATGGAATGTTAGGAGTTATTTCATTAAAATCAATTTCTGAACATTCAAAGACGTTTTTAGCATTACCCTACTAGATTGTACGAAGCCAGCAAGATTATTCGTAGCATTGAGAGTTTTCTCCAATTCTAAGAGGTTATCTAGAGGAGGCATACTTTCAGTGACAGAATATATTCTGTCTTCAAGCTTAATTATGATAGAACCGATAGAATCCGGACTACTAGGATCCAGGTTCTTAAACACGAACTGCATCCTGTTACCCTTTAGTGTGCGGATTTCCAGACCGAGGTGTTCTTTAAAAAGCTTGATGTTGGTGCTAATCATCGACTGTTTCGCTTCTACAAGGTGATCAAGGGCATCAGAAGACATTTTTTCTTGCTTCAAAGCCTCCTCTTGCAACTGTTTTTCCATTAGAAAGCGTTCAGCTAGCTCTTTCATCTCTGATAGTTGTTCTCGTTGACTTTTTTCCTTCTTTTCCAGCTCAAATATAGCCTCCTCGTTTTCCTGTATCGTCAACCTTGCTTGAATGACATCTTGTGAGGCAGTCTGAAACCGATTCAATTTCTTTCTGTCTTTTTGAAGTTGAGTCTTGAGTTCTTCTAGCTGAAGACCGGTGATCTCTATCCATTGCTTTTTAACGTTGGATATATCCTTTTCAAACAAGTCATAGGTGCATTGCAAATACTCGTTCAAATCGCATGATAGTTTATCAACCATGGTTTCATTATAGGTTAAATATAATCACAGGACTGGAATTATAAATGCAAGACATAGAGTTGAGAATGGTAACAAAATGCTGACAACAAGCTATTGAAACACAACCTGCGTCGTCTACTCTTCTAATATGAATGAAGCAAAGGAATAGGTATCTTAGGTATTAATTAATTTCTTCACTAAATGGAAATACGCGACTGCCGCCCGAAAAACTTGTACCTACCGTATTGTACTGTAGAGAGCTGTAGAGAGCTCTTCTAATTTATCAAAACTTTCTGCGACCCTTCATGTTTGACAGTGATAAACAGTTCAAAATTTACATTATATATATTTTGTTGGAACAGATAAATCTTAACTTCCAGTACTCGAGAACAAACAACAAACAAACATTTATTCAGTTTACCACTACTGAATTATTACCTGGGCTACGTGAGCCGCCGGAGTTTCTGGATCATTAAGTTCATTTATAATTTGATTGTACTTCGCCATCTAGCGGTTGGAAGTTTTTACTCCACTTAACGGTTATAAATGATATACTAGTGACATCTAGCGGTTGGAAATATTTACTTCACCGAAGTTTATTCAGGTAGGTAAAGTCAAAAAAATTCTAACCGGTAGATGTCGCTGTTGGATCATTCATAACCGTTAAGTGAAATAAAAACTTTCAACCGCTAGACGGCAAAGTACAATCGACGCTTAGAAATGAACTTCTATTGGTTCAATCACGCTAAAATCAGCACATCTGAGACGTAATACATAAACTAATATTCCCTGAAAATATTGGGTCGATTGATTTAGGTTAACCTAGAAAAAATCTATTACGAAACTCGAAATTCATGTACTCTTTGCCACCCCTAATATTCGTCGCGCGACCCCCAGTTTCGGAAGCCCTGCTATAACCTACTACACACATTCTTTCTGAACGCAAGGGGAAATTTAGGAGCACAAGAGTGAAGGAATTTACTCCATCCACTAGAAGATGATATGGAGCAAAATATTTGCAGTTTCTGAAAACTGTTACTTAGCAGTGCAACCCAAAACCTAAAAGAAGTTCAACTTTAGATATTTACGATTTTTCATGAAGGCTCATGTGTAAGTACGAATGAACTTTGACCCCTTACCACCACCAACGATCGAATATCATTATCACAATTCAGGTATTTTCATTTTTATTGTATTCTTTTTAATTAATAGCTGTTTTCTAATAAATAACAAAATGCACTTTCTTTCTCGCGGGATAGCAATATTAAACACAACAACATAAACAAACTAAGTTATCTCAAATGAGCGAGTGAGGCAGACATCAATCTCCAACTTATTAAAGATAAACATGACGAAGTGAAAAACAAACAAGATTGAAAAACTCGTGTGTGTCATGACTTGAGGTCAGTAGCAGAAAACATGTGTTCCAAACACTTATTCGTAATAGTTGAAAAAGATAAATACCGCTTCCAACAATCGTAAATCAAAAACAAGAAGCAAATGGCAAGATAAAAATTTTACCGCTCAAGATCAACGAACATAATATAATGTAAGGTCATTAGGTAATGTATTTTTTCAGAAATCGAACTGCTTTTCAGTGAATTGTTGACCAAGAAATCGAAATGACTAATGTCGGTTTATTTAGTCATCCGAGAAATCCTAGATAACGTGAAATCCAGAAGAAAGTACTGTATGTCTACAACTCAAACATCCCTTGTTCCAAGAACAACGTTCGTCGATCGAATTTATCAAAAGAAAAAGTATCGCAAAAGAGACTAAAACGTATAGTTCGTAAAATAAACACTGCTCAATCGATAAAAAGTATTGGAACTTTGAGAAAAATGTCGCTTCTACATAAAGAAAATAAAAATAGGTATCGTCAATAACAATTATTAATTATTAACAATATCAGATTATAATATTTAAAAGCATGGTGTTAGCTCGTAGAAGGAGGTGTTCGGGCGCATACATCTAACTGGGCAGAAAAATAACTGACAGAACATACAGAATGTCTCTAACCGCCCTACTTGGAAAATAACGTTTTATATGCGATATATGATACCTTAGATACGGTCGCATAAATTGGTCGTTCAGACGGATGTCTGATTGTGTACGTGCCTGCACTGACAAACTTATTTTATGGCCAACGATTAATAGGTGCGATTTTTCTCCCGACAGAGTACGGTACTTCTATTCAGCTGTAACAAAATGTTGAAATAATAACCGAAAATGAACTTTTCGCTAAACTAAACATCTTGTCAGTGCATAGGGAAATAGGCAAAAATGCGCTCAGGAAGTGTCCGCCTTACCACTGTAAACTACAACATTTTTAAACATTAAACGAGTAATATACAGAATTAGTTAGGTTAATAATTTTTTACACCTTGTTAGGGACGCGCCACTGGAAAAATAGATAGAATACTGACAAATATAAAGAATCAGGGTAGGTGTGAGGCAAAATCAATACTAGAGATATATATCAAATAAAGGACTGCAACTCTTCAACACCCAAACCTTGGACAGTTACTAGTTATCAAATTGTATCAAAGGCAGTGTCGATTCATGCCAGATTGAACTGGTTGAAACCAAATTACTAATGATGAGGAATTATTGAATTATTTAAACGTCAGCAACCTTGGTTAAAACCGTTTGTTCCCGACCAGAACCTGTACCAAGTAAGAACCGTCCTGTATTTGAACTGGAAGTAACTTGAATACGGTTATTCGTAGAGGTGCCGGAGAAGGAGTCTTGCAACGGCGCCAGAGCTGCAGTGACCCGCGGATCGCCTTCGGGAAAGTGTAGGGAGGAACGCTCTGAAGAAGGGGTGGGTGAACCCGATGATTGTTGAGAGTGGTATCCTTCTGATGGAGAGTCGACTTCGTTCGATATAGGACTATCATTAGACAGTCCAGAATTTCCCGTAAATTGGCTGTTACAATCTTTCGTAATACTGCATTGATCTTTCACCTGTTCAACACTTGCCACGTTTGACTTAGTCTCTAAGCTAATGTTGGGGAAGTCAATATCATTTTTATCATGCAAGCAGTCATTCAAAAAGTTATCCTCATTTTCCGTACTGTTTGATGACATCATAGGCGACGTCACTGATGACGTAGTTTCGCGGCGACGTCTGCGTGGCGAAGTCCGACTTGTTTCCAAGCCGGATTTATCTCTACGCTGTAGTGGAGATCTGAGTTTCACCTGTGTCGTGTGTTTATCATGAGGTTTGTTCGTTTGTGAGGAGGTTTCCGGATGAATGAGTGTTCTGAGCAAGGAAGCGTCATAACTCGGAAGACCAGCTACACCTTGATTCTTGGAAAAAGTGGGATCGGAAGTTGCGTGTCGATGGTTATGCAACATCTGATAGAGAGGAGCTGCTGATTCGACTGCTAAGCTATCTGTCTTCTCGTCGTTGTCGCTCCGCGAAGTTACAGAAAGTTCTCGAAGCAAGATCGCCTGAAGGTATACATGCTGCCACTGTAGAAAGGAATGCAGGTAATTAAATTTCGCGAACCTTACTCATCAGTCTTCAAATTAGAGCAAACGCTATACAGGAATCTCTCATGCTGCATCCAATTATTATAATCGCCAAGAAAAGAGATAGTTGCATATCTATGTGATAGTGAGTGATGTACACTGACCTTTAACATTTGACCCTGAGCGCGAATGACTTCGTCTCTGTTTGCTGACAGATCTTTTGGCTGGATCGGAGCACCCGAGAAGGAAAAAGAATGCGCGTGGGCGATATCTCCGGAATCCATTTCGCTAATGCCTTCGTCGTTGGACGACGTAGAACGCCTCTAAAAAAGAAAATAGAAATTTAGGAATTGGCTAGGGGCTTAACAGGGACAGGAAGGAGATAAATAAATGGAATTTTAGGGACTACAGGAAATAGAATGAAATAGGAGAAGGAATGCGGTTTGTGTCCTTGAAGCTCAGACCTAACGGGGCTAAGAAAATTAGCCGGATTGAGCTCCAATTACACCAAACTATGTTTTACTTACGAAGTTTAAGTCAAATTACGTATACAAACAACGTCGAGTAACTGCTAAAAGAAAGCATTATTTGCTGGAAGTAACTTACTTAAGTGCTAAGTTCCGCAGCTTGCATTCTATTGAAAGAATGGCAACAGAAGATTTAACACGAAAGGGCGTTTTGGCAGCCTATTACCCAATTTAATATGATGTGTATAAAGTCATATCTTCATTCAAAACTCAAAACAAATGATGATTCAACATAATAGTACAACAATTTCTTTAATCAACGACCAACCTATTTAAACCTGCATTAATATGAGCTGTACTGTACTATGGAATAAAATTGTAACATTGTCTATTTACCTATTTACCTATCCTATCATCATGATAGGTTAAATAATATAGGTTTAATGAAGGAAACTTGAAAACATCCTGAGCTAAATCAAACTTGCTGTTGTTCAGGTTTGTCACCCCTGAGACAGGCAAGACCAAAAATTATTCGAAATTCAAACGTACCAAGGTCGGATACTGGTTAACTTTGGAACGCGACACAAAGTCTGACCGTATCCATTGCCCTAATTTTCTAAAACCACAAAGAAACAATAAACGATAATCTCTGAAAGGAGGATCGTATTACCGCGGCCTGGCAGTCCTCCAAGGTTATGGGATTAGACGAGGGGGTAAGGGTGCAACATGAATACCGATACCCATAACACGACCCCTATAAAAATTCGTTTTTGGATTTTCAACAGCCAATATTGAACTATTTTAATTAGGAGTCACCTAGATTTTCGATAGGTGAGAGTTCTGTTACCCAAACGAAGTTTTCAGTCGAAATGGATAAGTCAAAAGCATATTTAGTTACGAAATTACTCTACACTTGGGATCGAATAACACTAGTCGGGTGACTGCTTGGACTTACATAGAACAATTTGTGTTATCATTCACAGCGTTTTAAGCTCTTAAAAGCTTTCCCCAATATGGCATTTAGTCACCAGCTTCCGAGAAACGTGAAGCCTTGACACGTTTAGCATTTGTTTTTACTATTTATTCTGAAGAGTTGAGGACGTAAAAATTGGGTTAAAAACCTAAATCAAAATGTCAAATTCCGGTCAGGTATGCCTTAACGCGTTTAACGCCGTCGCTCGACGGAGCGTATCCAGGATTACGTAATTTTTAGTCGACTAAGCTTGGTATTTTTCCACGATGCGTTCAAGGCATGCCTCCGCTGCAAACCATCACTATAAACAATGACGACATAGTGATTTTTGGAATGAAAACACGAAAGTAAAAAATGACATAAAAACAAAACCAATTTTTGCTCGAATGCCAAAATATTTTGCCCCGGAAGGGCAACGATAACAGCGCGGGAAAGGAATTTCGTAACGCTATTTCGACAATGCATAAGAAACACAAGAGATCTTACCTCATGAAGTTTTGCCGTGTTCTCCATTTTGCTCTCCACTTGCAGTCTGGCTTTTATAGTTTTGGAAAGGGATTCCAACAGAGGCTCGAGTTCTTCGACGTACCTATCAGCTTTTTGTTTTTCCAAAAGTTTTTCCTGAGATAAACGATAATACAACTTAAATTATTTAACTAAAATAAAAAATTTCATGGGAAATTGTCATCGGGTATAAGCGAGTGCGACACTATTTCAATTTCACCACAAGAGGTTCAGTATTGTTTTTTCTTCACTTTACCGTTTCCCAGGTAAATATACAGTATTATATAGTGTATTGGTATATGTACCTTGAGAGAAGAGTTGGTTGCTTGGGTCTTTTCCAGATATGTTGTCAGCAACTTAAAATCTGCTTGCTGTTCCGATATTTTCACGTTAGATTCGTCTAACTGTTCGGAAAGTAGACGTTCCTCCGACTGCAATTCTTTCACTATAGAAGTAATTCGAACATTAGTTATTCCAACACAGAATTATACATAACATTATTACTAAGCACAGATTCTATACCGTGGAATATTGGAACAGCAATTTTTAGGATTAATTCTGAGGCAGCAGTTTGCTACGAACTGTTAATTCCTGAACACTCTTCCAAATGCGTATTTGAATATCATTAAATATAATAAGTGTACAGAGTAGATTCCTTCCGGGTTTGAATTTCCTGTCTGATTGGAATTCCTCCTCAGACCTAAATTCCTCCCATGGGAGCCAAGTGCCTCCCACCACTAGAATCACTATCAAACAATTTCATATTCCTGTTGTCATAGATCCTCTTACCTTTAACCTTGTACATCATGATGTCACCGTTTGACGTATGCGTATCTTTGTTAGAAGACTGCAGAGTTTCAACCAATTCCGTCAAGGTAGAAATTCTCTCTGAAACAATAACATAATAACATGATAACACAACGTCAAATTGTCCTTCACTGTATATTGTAATAAGGTACAGGAGTACAGTACCGTATTATTAATTAGTATAGTGTATTGTAAAACAGCAATATGATTGCTACGATAAATATTTCGTATATATTCACATCTGGATTAACAACCATTTTTGTGAATAAATTCCAACTATTATTCCCGCGGCAATTCATTCAATTTTAACGATTTCCTTCGCACGATTTGGCCACGGCTCACGATTTTTGACGTCATAAACTGGCGATAAAAGATCGGCGTCTCTTTAAAAGCTCATTCGGCGCATTCCAATCTCACTCCGCTCTGCCGAATATTTTTTGAAGTCGAAGTAACACAATACAGATCGATCAAATAAAATTTAAGCCCAGTAAGTACTTCAGTATCTCATATGCGGACAAATTTATATAATGGGTATTTACTTCTGTACTATAGTAATGGTTTCTAGTAACTACCGGTGGTATATATGTTTACTAGAATCAGAATGCCAAATATCTGGCCACATGCTTCCTACTTGATAGAGAACTCAGGAATTTCGATAACAACTGGCGAATTGTTTTCCGAAGTACAAATAACGCTCGAAATAACGATGGGAAAGTATTTCAATCATTTGACGAGCATAACGTTGCAATTATGCTTTTAATTAGCGAACAAACAAGTCCAGTTCTAGTTTCAAGCTGGTAAAACTGAACAACAACGATTTTTGACGGTTAAAAGAGTCAAGGAATGTCCGGTACTCCGTCACATGAAAATTTAAAGCAAACAAAATTGTTTTCGAATCTTAATCATGAGTCAACTCAAACTAAAAAATATAAAGAAGAGTTGGCAAGGTATATTAGGATTTTTCAGGAATGAATCATCATAAAAGCGGTAGAAGGTCAAATGGTTATATCTTTCCTGTTAAATATTCTGACTTCTAGGCTACCCATGGTATGCGCTATAGGTCTCACAGGCAAACAAGCCGCCCGAATAATGATAGACGATTAACCGGCTCGGAATTTGTGATAAAAGAGCATTCACTGATATTGGGATTTCCAATTATTCTTATAGTTGAGTCGGTGAGAATATTTCTCCAAACAGGAGTGACTCAAAGAATGATTTGTTTATCTCTCACAAAAACGTCAAATCTATTTGAGAACATAGAACAGTGGTAGAGTTAATAAAATTTCGCCTTTCTGCCAAGCACTCTATCAGCTTAACATTTTTCTGATTGAAAATCTGAAATTTTCACAACACTCTCTGACGTCAATGCACCACGTGATTCTTGACAGTCCATGTCTCGCTTTTGACAAAGACAGATTACAGGTTTCAACATCAATATTTCTTTTCGTAATATATATCGAGGCTCAACGACCATGTAAATAGGTGACATATTCAAGTTATTAGATCCAGTGAGGCGTACAAGGCTAACCCAGATATTGCCGTTTCGATATCAGTAAGAAAGCCTATGTATGATTGGTTTCCGTGACATTGCTTACGTTAATGACTAGTGTGAGTTGTGTAAAAGCAGTTCATCTCAAGCAAATGACCATTTGTACACAGACTTCATCGTTTCTCAACGATAAACGTTTCATTTAGAAAACTTCGCTCACTCCGCTGAAAATACGGAAGGTTTACTACGAGAGGGAAATTTAATGAACAATTCGGAAATTCAGTCAGTTTTAATTACGTTCTACATGTGCCTTAGGATATACACATCTTCTTCAAGATTGACATATCTTTGGGCATGGAATATATATACTGCATCCCTATTCTTTGAATGAACCTGTTAGTAGAAGGGTTATCAAGGACATAGTGTGGCGTGTTGCATTTACTAGAAGAAATATTGCGTTCGCAATCACATAGAATTTTTTTTAACAACCGTCTGTCAGGTAAATATCAAATTTCAGTAGGGGTCTGTCGGCTTGCTAATGCAGCTTGCTTGCTATAGGTTAATCCCTGATGTAATGCCTGAATTCAATACCTTCTTTTCGGAAAAGTAATTCATAATTGCTCTATTTTTATTCCCCATATTTTGGCCATAACATCATAGTGTATGTTTTTTTCGCCACTCAAAACATGTATTGCGTAGCTAGCTCCTATATTGAGTATGTACTGTACTGTATGTGTATGTATAAGGATATCCTGAGTAGTGAAGTAAGAACATATAAGGTGATGCACGCGCGATTGTGGGAAGTTTAGCGGCGAATATAAAAAGGTAATTGAACATCAAGGAAACGTTAGAAATACAAATAAATAGTAGTCACAGATGTTTGAAGACCCCTTTCCCGTCAATTCCAGCGTAAATGGATACTCGCCTACGCGAAGACAACCCGGAACAAAGAACCGGCCGACTGGGTTAGCACGATATACTCACCTATACTCATATCCCAAGCTGATGACGTATATCTATAGTTTTACCGAAAGCTTATATTCGTTGATACTCCAGTGTCAAAGGTCACATACAACGATCTCTTGCTATTTAATACGTACGTTGGCTTTCGCTACATTACATTATCAAAGCATTAGTACGGTAACATTAAAGTTTCCGACCACGGTTGAAGGCAAAGGGCTGTTGAAATATTCTCATCGTAGCGATTAAGAGGATTTTGGTTGACCGCAGTGAAAATCGGTTCTCATCAAAGTCAACTTTGAAATTAGTACAAGGCTTTGAAGACAGGCGACCTTGCCCATTGAGGGAGAGGCAGGAAAAATGCGGTCTTTTTTATACTATCTGCGGTATTATCCTGTTACTGTCAGGACGCCAATATTCGATTGACTTTGGGATGATAATAAGTTGGTACGTTGACAAATACCAGTTCAAGTTTGATGTTATTTAAAATCGGATTGCGCGCTGCGGATAGACCAAGATAGACCTTTAGTAGTAAATATCAAAGCTCACCTCGTAAGATTTCATTCTCCTGCTGCGTTCTACGATTCGTGGATTCCAGTTGATTCCGAAGATCTCGTTCCATTTTCTCGCTTTTAGATACCAAGGTTTGCAACGTCTTGTATTCTTCTGTGATTCTCAGGAAATCTTTTTCGATCTAAACATAAACAAATTCCTAAATAAAAATGGACATTTCTTATCCATTCTCTACTTTACTTTTATGTTTGCAGTAATAAAATAACCGAATAAAAGCAAGGCTTACGCAGCAAATCGGTTGTGGGATTCCAAATTTTTAAGCGGTTCTATTTCAAACCACTATATTTACAAGTTTTAGATTCAAGCACTCTCCAAATTTACAGTTGATGTCACAGTTTTAAATAATAAGGCTACGAAAATACTGATTTACTGAATAAGATCTAAGACCACTTCGTAGAATTCAATACAGCAGATTTTTAATGTTAAATACGAGAATTTATAAAATGGCGCCGTAGTAATTGAAATGTCGCCTTTCAGGATGTGAAACCCTAGAAATCCTATAACCATCTCTTGGTCATAGTCCGTTGCTTCCCTATGTATGCAGTATTAGGAATTCCAAAAAAATCCGATAATCTGAAGCGTCGTTTGAATTCAATTCGTTGTTGGTATTTCGAACGTTGACGAAACCGCGGAATTTTGTTTGAATAGCGTCGCTGGAATCGTACAAATAAATCATGCCAGGTATTAAACACCTTTCCAAATACGTTTAACGACGGGTTAACAATTGGTAACATTTTTGTGGCAAGATGTGCTTACTGTGCAACGAGTTAAACACTGGTTGACACTAATCAAAAGTATTGGCATAGTTGGTAGCAGGTGTTGTCAGATAAGCTACTTGTTACTTTGAATTCAATATACATTTATAGCTAATAGTTGAAGTAATACAGAACAACCTAACAAACATATTTTTTTATTAAATTATTAAATTATTATTTCGCGGAGGGTAATGGTCGTCCTTAGAAGTTAAGAGCTAAGGCATCAAGCCTCCAATTCGAAGGCTCGCTGGAATTCGTTTCCCCGAGCACGTAGAAAAACTATAACTACAGTAGTACTGCCTAGGAAGACACAGGGTGGCAAGTTAGATAAATTCACACGAATATTGTGTTTCGCAGCATGACGAACAACAATAAAGTGTTTTGATCGCGCCCCGCGACCAAACTGATTTCGTTCTTAGTATTGAATAATGTAATAATATCGATTTCAAGGGTAAAGAAGGACAACTTCTGAATATTCACATCAAACGAATGATTTAACACCACTCTACTGGAGTTATCGCTAGCACACGTGAGTAAGTCATTATTGACTCAGGCCAAAATTCATTAAAATCAAATTTAAGTTTGATGACTTCAGAGAATTTATAGAGCAAGGCTCGAGTATCCTCGATATTTGCAAATATTTATCGCGATTGGTGGCACGTAATCGATAAAAATCTTATGAAAAATGTCGTAACTGGTTTTCGAATGTAGACACACTTGTCTGAACAATCTCACAAATTTTTTTATCTAGTTTTTGTAGCTCATGAGTTCACTGTCAGGGCACGAACAAAGAATAAAAATTTGACTATAATTTGGTTTGCGATGTATATCTCCGAAAATATATAAATAATTGCACGCCTTGGGCCTTCTAGCGAGCTAACGCAATATTATGCTGTAAACAAAGCCGAGTGCACCACGTAATACTTAAAAATTATACATTACATATTATGCAAGCGGGGGACGTGAATTTGACGTAGTTGTAGAAGGGCACTCGGAGCATAAAATTTGGGTTTTCGGTTTCGTTAGATATACGATAGGCACGAACAATTGCTGGCAAAATTTGCTCAACTATCGATTTAATTTCTGATCACTATAAATTTTTAAAATTAGGCGGGTACGAAAGATAAAGACGCAATGCAAAACCATAACTAATTGCTGGCTTGAAAACATGAAAATACTGTCTCTTTGCAAGTTGAGACTAAAATGGAAAGTCGATTAGCGCTAAACTAATTACCCTGTGATATAATAGATAGATATTAACGGCTTTATCTTAATCGGCAGCGCAACAATAAAGGGAGAATTTGAGAAAAACATGTAGCAGTGTAAACCACAGAAAATCATTATTATTCAGAAAGATTGAATTTGCCAGAAGCAAAACTGTTCTGTACAGTTTCACAGAAGGACACACCTTGAACACAACGTGAGAATATTTCAGAGGCGCTTAGCAAGTTTACTTATTATCATGTACTTACATTTTGAAATTTCTTCATCTTTTGATTGGTCGACTGTAGTTGGGCTCGCAACATTTCGTTTTCGTTCATCACCCTTTCCATCAAATCAGCGCTGCTGTTGGGCCTGCTGTTCCCCGTACTACTGCTGCTTCCGCTCGTGTTACTGAAATTTTTGCTATTTCGTTTAGCTCGTCTTGCTATTCTGCTGCCGCTCGAAGTAGTACTGCTGTTGCTGTTGACGCTGTCGCTCTTCCCCAACGAATAACCGGCGGCACCCGGATTCCCGTTGCCGTTATTCGGATAGTTCGTCATATTGTTCTGTGGGTAGTCGTAAAATGTCTGGGTGTTAGCCTGCTGCGAGAAATGCGTGCCGTAAACTGGAGAGGTAGCTTGTTGTTGTTGGTGCTGCTGGTGTTGTTGCTGCTGCTGTAAGTGCACTGATGTGTTCGGCATCTGGTGCTGCTGTTGCACCAACATCGGTCCTATAGGTTCGTACATGTGCTGGTGATGCTGGTATGTGGAAGTTGGTGCCGTTACCGGTGAGGGTGAACATGTAATAACTGTGTTCGGGACGTTACTACTATACGGCTGGTCTGCCTGCTGCACTTGGGGTATTTGTTGAAATCCAACCTCATTCATGCCACCGCTACCTTTTCTCACAAACTGTGGTTGTTGAGCCTGCATGCCAGCCGATGCATAACCCTGTAACACATAGACACTATATGGTACTGCACAAAAATAGGCAATTTGTTTTCATTCAACTCGATTCATTATGAGTTTATTAACTGATTGAGAGTTATGGCAAATTTTCCCGTATAAAATAACTGCGTTCAAAATTGAATGATTTCATGCTGTATTTACTCACACGAAGAGCACTATCGTTGCTACCGATCATGGTGGTAGTCGTCGTTGACGACTGAGGTTCGTTGGGGAATGCGAAGAACGAAGTCCCGCGAACAGGCGTACCAGCTGTCATTGAAAACGAAAAGCTTTGGTGGTTTTGACTGGATAGCGCTGGCGACGTCAAGGCCGTCGTTTTATGCGCCGAACTGTCAATGACATCAAGATTCGTTAACATAACGTATACACTTCAAATGTAGCACAGATTCGCCGAATTAGATATGTAATAAGTATTCAAAAAGGATGGAGAATTTAATTCTACTGATTAATAATATTCAGGCAGTGCATACAATACAGCAATGTGAGTATGTGTAATGGGCAATTATAACACTATACTAAACAGTTTTGCGGAACTGAGTTTTACGTCTGTTAGATGGAATTATAAAAATGCTTCTTACCCATATTGTTTCTTCTTTCTACTAAGCTGGCCACTAAGCGGAAGGGAATTCGGTCTTTGCGGCTGTGGCTCTTGCATTCCAGCCCCCTGTGGGTAGGGAGGCGGAGGTCCCCGCGACGAAGACGTCGGTATTTGCATTGTCAGGTTATTATTTTGTTGTTGATGTTGGGGTGGGGGCGAGTGCCTATGCTGCTGCATCTGATGATGTCCAATTGGATTTGTAGGTACGGTGGCGTAAAAGGGTCCGTGTGGTCCTGCTTGTGTCATAGACTGTGTTGGGTGATTGCCGATACCTGGAGGCGTTACAACCATATTGTTTGGTAACGGCTTGTTCGTAGACCATATAGAAGACAAAGTTTCAGATACGTTACTGCTGGTATTCAAACGATGAGTTAGAGCGTCCGAATGTCCATTAACTGAAACCTGGGGAAAATAAACAAACAGAATTGAAAAATCGGGCTAATAATATTAATTTTCTTCCTACGCCATAGGAACAGGCAAATGCACAAAGAACTAACTACACTATGCACAACAATAATGGAAATAATTTAAGATATACAAAATATGCGACGTAAGACAGAACTATTATTAATTACAGTTATTGAATTCTTCTACCTGTTCTTTCATGAATCTGTACAGAGTATGCAACGTTAAAATCCTACCTGAACAGCTAAAACTTGTGAAACTAGAATTAAAACGGACAAGTCGCCCTTCCCTGAAATATATTACCGAGAACAAGACCGAAGAAATAGACTTCAATTCACGCTCTATACCCAGAGAATAAATCGTGATGCTACTTCACACCAAGTGCTAGAAATATCTCTCTAAGACCATTCCACAGTATACTAATCACTAATATAACCCACCTCTACGCCTATATTATAAAAAGGAACTTCTGGAAATCTAACCGACTGATTAAATCCTTTCTTGTGGGGAAGCCTTGCTGTAAAAAATTACAAGTTTGCCGCCGCGATAATAGAGGCTTATGTGCGAGAGCCAATCATCACCGGTAACCGTACGAAAATTATACGTCTGATACTCCTAGCAATTTGTAAACGTTTAAACTAGTCGCACGTATTTAGAGAAAAAAAATCCAGGATATCTTATGCGATATCTATGTGATGAATATACGGGCTACGCTAGGGATGCCTCCGAGGCAAATAAATACTACGATTCTGGGAAAAATGCCAAAACAAGGTTGAGTGTTGTTCATGCAAGGCTAATTTCTTGCCTTACTATACTAACATGACAGATTCAGTAGAGATAATGCGCTGTATTGAAGTACAGTCTATTTATTTATGCCCTAAAGTAATAGATTTTGAACTCATTTTTAATTAAAGGCGAAAAAAATCTAAAATCATGAACTACCGATTCCTGTTATCTATCACGAAAATCTACCTGCTGTCACAGATTACACTGTTATAATAGAATAATTGGGCATAAGTTTCGCTTGACGCTGCATTATACATTCAGAACACGCACTGTGTACTGTAGTCGCCCGGTACCGCCAGGTAGAAGCTTACACGGTATCCACAGAAAGAGTCCAAATTGACATCTCAACATTTAACCGATCTAAAGTAAATTGTATGCACGCAAATAAAAACGTGATCATCTTATCAGAGATTCTGCGAATCTGCTTTTAGCGAAAGAGCGTCCGTCGGGGCGACGATATCGTTAAATCAATACGTTACATTAGTTCAATAACGAGCGAGGAATAGATTACAACGACGCAACATGCAGCGACCACCTGAGACAAAGAAAAAATCTCCCGAACAAAGGCGATCTTTGTCCTCAGAACAGGGATTCAGCCATACTACATAACAACGATATCTTTACAACTCCCACATGGGTTTATATGAAGTTACAGCACATTGCTAGCTTGATTTTCTTTTAATATTTTTTGACTAACAATTCAACCGAATAACTACGGCCTGAAAGTGTATAAAAGACGATGATAACCTACGGAAGACAAGTATCTGATGGTAACGGTAAATGATGCGCGATATATTGATTTGAAGGATTTTGAAGTATGCCATCGAAGTTCTTTTGCGATATAAATCAAATAAAATTATGAATTATTTGAAAAAATCTCCAATTCTAACTTGGCTTAGACTCAAGATCGACTCATACTTAAACTAACTTTCAATAATTCCTGACCACTGATGCCCTGCTTACCTATACACATACAACTATATAGTTTGCTCAATAAAATATTTTTATAAGGTTGTCTCAGAACGTACATGACACAAGACTGTAAACCGAAATTAATCTACTCAGATTAAGATTAAGGAAAAATTTGCCGGAGGCTACTGGCTCGAAACACGCCAGAAATGTCCTTTTTTTCCTTCATGCTTTTTTACGTGGGGAATACAAGGTGTGTGACCTCACAGGTATGAGGGGATAGCCAGGCCAAAAAGCGGAGTGGAATAATACAGAAGTTATGCGAACTATTGGCCTGACGAAAACTAAAAATAACACCCGTAAGATGACAACAATCCAAAAGATTAACTTTCCACTCACAACTAAAAAATTCAGATCTAATCTTCCATTACGATCTCTCTAGCGCAGAGATATCCGTCAGATAAGATATAGAATATCATATAATCTGTCTATCAATGTCACTGATTATCTACAAAGTACCGAAATTGTAGTATTATGCAACAGTACCTGCGTCCACAACCCGAAATGTGTCTAGCATAAATTTGACCTTTCCCAATTGTACGACCTTCGATTGCTATTAACGTTCAGCTCATACGGCAATTTAATCTAAGAATATCTCCCCAGTCGTCAAGATATTACAAAGATTGCGGGATTAAACCCACGAAATTACCAACCTGACTCTTAATAGGCGCTTAGTGGTTGGCTGCAAATATAAAAAATTAATTACGTTCTGTAATTACCGAAACATTGCACTATCGCCCAACCACCGCTGTACATATAAGTGTCGGCTATAATAGGATTGAATCAGGGTACAGACTGTGTAATTGATTCACCTATGGATCAGATGTGTCGCTCTTTAGAGAAGTAATTTCTTATGATGGCAGATAATTGACCTTATTGAAGTCGACAATTGGAAGGAACGAGATTTACGTGTTAGCAGGCAAATGAGGACGCCGGTGTTGAACTTTGATAATTAAAATCAGTATCATGGATCAATAGAATCTTGTCGAATTCTTTGCCAAGTTTGGATTTAATCGGAGTAGAGTAAGAGAGATTTTAAGCCAATCAACTCTCAGTTACAATAAATTCCTCAACACAAAACAACTTGCCCATATTTTGCTCGAGAAACAAGCTGACCCCGACAATCCTAGTATTCAATTATAACAAACTAGTTGGAAGACAGCAGAAATGATAAAATAAATCAGTCTAAAACAATACGCATCGCACCAAGGCCCATTATAATTTGAGCGCGAGCAAAACTATAATTTCAAACAGCCTTAAATAAGAAAATACTGTTTGGACCTTCCGAATTTCTCAGTAAACACAAAGCTTTACTTCTTTTGACCTCCGCATAACCCAGCAGGCTCGCATAGGCCAATGGGTGAAAGTACACAGCTAGGCTAGAACTAGAAACTCAATCTCATGTGCAAGCAAGCAATATAGCAACAACAAACAAAATTCATTTCTCAAAAGCGCTTTCCCACAAGACTGATGTGTTTACCCAATGCGCTCTTAAGGAGCAACAAATCAATTATCAGAGCTTTTAGCATTCGTGAAAGCGAAATGACGATAAGCACAGACGATGGACGGTTATAAATATCTCCTTTAAGTGAGTAGAATTTATTCAAAGTGAAACAAACGTACAGAAGACATGTTTTGCAGCGCAGTACGACGGACACTTACAGGGCGACGATAACTGGGAGATACCACATCCAGTAGTACACGTGTGGTCCAGCTATTTTCACAACTGGTTAAACAAATATCATCTGATGGAGTAACCGACTGACCAAAGGAGATAGGAGAATGTCCTACACTAGTAGAAGATGACGTTATTTTTTAATTTAGAAAAGGACATTTGCAGAAACGACCACTATACCCACTCGACTAATTGTGAACAAGTGACGATATATTCATTCCAATAAGGCAATCATACATATACAGTACTAGCACTCGAAAAGACCATGAATCACACAGACGTGACTGTACACCATTCTCCACATTCCAAGTCTATTATTGTACTGCGTACTGTAAGAGGTCGTTAAGTGAGAACATAGAGTATTAATGACGTTGTCAAGTGGTAATACGAACCTAATTGTTACGTAGACTGATGACGTAATATAGAAACACAACACGATTATAATATCAATACTTGCAGATAAAAATTCTCCCTGAAGTAGCGTGATGTCACGAATAATGGATATTCAATTTTCAATTAATTTATTGCATCGCCACTTAGCATAGCAGTGCGAGTTATCACGAGCAGTATAGAAACTTCATTATATTTCGACCACACAGTTAGTTACAAATCTAAAAAAGCGTTTTGATGAATCACTGGCACTTTTTCTTTTCGCAAATAATACCTGTCAGTTGATAAAAACATTTTTTCCCACAGTTTCCCAATTAAATTATCAACCCTTTAGCAGCAACAGCGTTTACCATTCAACAAATTCGAATAGAAATATGTCACGTTTAGAGCTAAATTAAGCTCGATCGAGACGGAACAGACGCTTTTAACTCAGGTCCAGTTGGCCGTCAGGAATTCGACGTATAATTTGGAAATATCGACAATTTCCTGCGGCCGATTTGATTACCGTACACGGTGATAATTTACATAAAAAGAAAAACCATAGAAGTCGGCAATCAAACGTATAGTTCCGAGAAACAACAGTGAACAGGAGAAATTTTTTCGTTCACTAACCGTATTATTACATTCGTTAGGATTGGCATATCCGTTTCAAGGGATATTGTAAATAACACCTTCTGATATCCAGTTTAATACCACAATACGTAATTCATCCGAAATTATCACGATATTCAACAGAAAATTATTGTGTGCTCTAGAGACCTACTACACGCAGCAAAATAAAACAAAAGGGAGATATCGCAAGTCAACAATAGAAGAAAACTTTTATTGGTATGGGTGAACAATACATTCCAATTTCAAACAGAACTTTACGACATTGCACTGAATCGGTAACCTCTTAAACCGCCAAATCGACCTTAATTGATGGATGGAGCAGTTATTACAATTTTATGGGACAGGATATTTCAGACGGTTTTGTAGATACTGCTGCCGGAGAACAGCTGTCGAAATACCGCCAAAAAAATCAACTATTAAATTTCTACTACCTACGTTGAGGTTAAGCAGTAGCCTAGAAACAACCAGCTGAGGTTGTCGGCTCAAAGTATGGAACGTTAACTTGGAATAGAAGTAGTGTACATTGCATTTGTACATTACTGTACTATTTACATCAACGCAAGTCAGCTGAATGATATTATTTACAGTACTGTAGTAAACTTTATTACGACCAATAACGATTAACTATTAACTACATTGCGCAACAACACTACAGCAATACTATTATATATTTTTAATTGCCAACATTTGGTGGGAAGATGATAAAATTGCCTACCAGAGATATGTTAGATTTTAGGGATTTGAGTGATCCTAGTTTAATTGACAATAACAGATATACCATACGAATATACAAATTTGAAATGTATTTCATATATATAAAGATATTTTAATATTCAAACATCACTTTCATGAACCTAGCTACCAGAACACTAATTGTATAGTCTCTAATTTCGCTAAAAGGACGACTAATTAAGTTAGTTAAACGAAGATCGACAAATTTAAACTGAGGAATACAAATTTATAGGAAAACCTGAATAAATTCAGGGATCATTCTATATTTTTTCAAACAAAAAATTATCTATGTATCACAATTAACAGAATATCAGATATTTATAGGTAATTTAAACCTTAGCCTGACAGTTTTTTTCATTTTGCTCTGAAAAATACAATACCTCCCAGCTACAACTAACACGACTTAGTAGTAGTATATCAGAGTCTCCTATCAATCTCATAAAACGGCTTGCGTGCCATCTGCTTCGACTCGGTTAGCTGACTAAATTACTACTCTGCTCCCTATGACTATTTCGCCAACCTTAAAAACATACTCTTTTCTACGCACACACTACAACCGCGTCCCCATCGCAGCATAATGAAAAACAGAGAACGAGCGGTCTTTTGACAACAGGAGATCGAGTTTTATTTTTGCCCATAATAGCGAGCTCTGACTTCATGGTTGATTTAAATGGGCCACGAACCACGACGTATACAAAGAAATAGTTTAACCCGATTCGGAGCCTTGAATCTTATGAACATTCCTATCCTGTTTTCTCATTCTCTCTCGATTATATGAACAGGTCTTTAGAACAGTTGTAAATTTACAACTAGCGGTTACAACAGAACAATATACCAGAGAGAATGTTCATCCACTACACGGTGTGGTTTGTTAGTAGTCGCAGGAAAAAAATATCTCGGGCTGTAAAGTTGGCTGGCGTTAAATAATTTGGCTCAAAATGGAACAGGAATGTATTATCCTTTCAGATAATGAGGGTAAGAACTATAAAGGAAGAAAATTCGTGCCCCCCCTGTGTATGTACAGTAAATTTTAAGTATATGGTGTTATACCTGGTATGTACCGACTTGATCAAGTCGGTTTGAGTGTCATAACTAGTTTAATACTATACTTCTACATCACACTGATGTCTAGCTGCTCTAGCATATTGGTGCTCTTTTGAGTGAACATTCTTTCGTGCCACCGTTCCTTGGAATTACTGAAAAAATAAATATTCCTAAGAATCTTCGAGCAAGATGGACCCTATCTCCTAACTTAGCACTCTGTCTTCCTGGAAGGAATTCGCCGATGGGGCTACGATGACGCGCGAATCTCATGTTGCGGAGACTAATGTAAACAAAGTAAAATTAAGATACTGTACTGCGTTATCTGATGCGCAACACATGTCAATATGACGTAGATAGGATACATCTTACAGGAAAATTGTAACAAGATTTTTGCCAATGGGTTGCACCTAATCAAGTACACAGAGAACAAGGCATCACTGTACGTTAAGCTATCTGCATCCACAACTCGTCATTCCAGCAACGCTGATACAGTATAGGTGTTTAGACTACTTGTGGAAAAATAATTGGGTTAGATGCCAAAAATAGTTTATAGCTAGAAGCGTTCACGTGGATGACTCATGCTAAGTCTTAAATATTAACGACCAAACAACGAGTAGGAGAACATCGCGTGACTGGAATTCCTCCAGTCAAATTCCACAGTGAGCGAGGCTAACCTCAACGAAATTCACGAAAATAAAAGTGATACCAGGACGAGAATAGAAGGAGCAAGTATGCAACACGATACAGTTTCTATTTTTACCCACAACATATTCATATTACATTACCTTTACGCTTGGGAAATGTAATGCAATTCCAATATTGTAATCGTGATTCTGTGAGAAAATGGTAGCCAGAAGATCAGGCTTTCCAGCAACAAATCTCTCTAATGACCCTGCTGTGTAGTAACGGTGCATAGCGTAGTGTCAACGGAAGAAAACAGTAACTATCGTCATAAAAAAATAAACAACAGTATAACCAGTAATACGCCTTCTGGGTTTACGTAAGAAATCTAAAATAACTTACTAGGCGATAAGAAAGAATTCGACCGTGGTTCGGTGTCAGAAGGGAAAAGTGCTAAAAGAAATGAGTCGAGTACTATAATCTATGGAGGTTCTCGTTACACGATAAATATGTTATGCATCAACACAACAGCGGTATTCCAACACCAATGTATATATGTAATACATAAGCGTTTGCCAACTCTCTCATAATATACTTCCGAATACTGCTTTGTGGCACACTTTGTCTACTGTATGCTACATGATTCTACGATAGAGGGAGTGAAACCGCAAATCTGAATCTAATTTTGTGGTTATAAGTTTAGAGATAAGATCTGGTCGAAGAAACGGCATGTGATAAGTTTGCTATGGTAACTGAATAACATAGAATCACAATATGAAGTAATTAAGTAAACCTTTCTTGCGTAATACAGACTGATATTTCGGAACAAAGTAAATCCCCGGCGAACGAACATTTCTACATTCGAGATTACTAATAACCTGACACAGTAACTAATTATTTCTATATACGAAATTTAATTTATTTTAGAATAATGTCTATTGACACATTGAAATTTAGCACTACACAATTTGAATTTGGACCT
The DNA here is from genome assembly GCA_013436065.1 of Halocynthia aurantium. Lineage (NCBI taxonomy): Eukaryota > Metazoa > Chordata > Ascidiacea > Stolidobranchia > Pyuridae > Halocynthia > Halocynthia aurantium. The sequence continues at coordinate 97,075 of QXVX01005851.1, forward strand.
TAGTTTCTCTGACCTGGGATAAATTTAGTAGATTTCGTATACTCATGGGTAAATTTAGAGATTCTGTACTTTCAATTATATTTAAAACAAATGGAAATTTTCGGCCATCAGCAAAGCCTGGGCGCCAGAGAGCTGACAGTGCCTGACGAGCGAGTCCTGGGTACTGCTTTCCACTTAAAGATATGTATTTTATACCTTATTACTGAAACGTTAATTTTTAGCATTGGAACCAAGTTTGTCTGTTTGTCCGTATGTCACGAACTGTTAGCTCTATACCTTGTTTATTGTTTTTATTGGTTGTGTACGGGCTCGTATACCCGATCGTCTATTAACGCTATTTAAAATCGTACTACACCACATAGCCTCGGGTCACAAACCAATTCAGTCGTTCAGTAATGCGATCGGAATGTGGGATCGTCACGCGCTTATGATCTACCTTCACCCATGTTTGTTTGTCGTTAAGAGAATAACACCACACGTTCGTTCTATTTACAGTACTTTAGGGCAAATATTCTGAGGTCAACTTGCAAGGCTAAACTTTTGAATGCTAAATTCGGATTAGGTTTTCCGACAAGGTAATATATCAGGCTTACAGCCACACAAGAACACTTAACATTCAAATACATCATAGTCACAAGTAAGGAAGCGAATGCAAACCAGCGGTACAAATTCTGCAAATAATTGGCATGGTCTGGGAAAAAACGATAGTACGGCTTGAAAATTAATTGAAAGGAGTGTCTGATGTACAAGAGGCACCTGCTCAAAATTCCCGTAGGAATTTCGTTTATTCCTAGAAGCGGTTTGTAATGGGTGTATAAACCATGAAGTATTTTCGATTGCACTTTAGCGGTGTTCATGCAACCACAATAAGAAAAAAACAAATCGATATCTGAATTCTGAAGTAAAGCTTAGGAGTACGCTTCAAACGCAGACATAAGACGTCAATGTTAGAAATGTGAACCAGAAATTCCTTATTGATTTCTGTCAATGTTGTCGCGTGATAAAAATCCGCCTACACATGACAGTGGTTGGTTCCTTATATGTACAATGTAAGGTATTGCCAACAGAATAATGGTAGTAGCGTGTTCCTATTTTTGAAAATACAGTTCCTCTTCTTAATAAGGAGAACTTCGCAGTTATGGCTAGACACAACACTAGTGTACACAGTTGTGGGCGGGGGAGGGAATTTTCTTCGCAAATAAAAATATATATATGACGTCAGTCACGTGACTGTCGAAACACGAGTGTTTTGATCTGCATACAAAGGATGTATACAAAACCGCTTATAATCAAGTTATCGCATTTGTGAGCATACTGTATATTTCAAATTTCCAAAAACTATCTAGCAGCACTAACGACAGTATCTTACAATAATAAAAGTAAGTGCACTTACTTGAAAGTAGTTGTCCGCTTGATAGGACGATGAAGTTTGCGACTTGTTGTCCGAAACGTATGATTCGCTACCCAGCGAACTAGTATCGCTCTTTTTTCGAGGCACGGATGTCGCAGGAACAACATTCGAACACGCAAAATTTTCACTGCTAAGTCCCAAGTCTGTTCCCGCTCGCCTTTCGACGATAGGAGGCGGACAATGATCGCTCTTGTAGTGTAGCGATCTCGATCGAACCACGGCGGAAGATTCACCTCGGTGATGCCGTCTTCCATTTTTTGAAGCGGCAAGTTGTGCTTTTCTGTCGGTGTAAAGAAACTCCTCTCCAGCGCTGTTAGACTTAGGATGACCGTTTAGTTGCAACTTGGAAGAGGCAGGCGAGGGAAAACTTGTCACGTTATTTCCTGCTGGAATTGGTGTAGCTACTCTCGGGGCGCAGTTCGAGTTCACATCAGTTATCACCTGCGTAGGTTGATAACTTTTCAATGGAGTCTGGGAAGCAGAACGCGCTGGCTTATTTAGGAATTCCTGTCTTAGACGGGAAATCAGTCCAAAGGATGTGGAATCGGGAACGATTCCAGCCTTGGTAGGAGGGTGTCCAGAACTCCCTAGGGCGTCGGGTTTTTGTTGAAGAGTCGCTGTATCAGCCGAACGTGAACTAGGTTTTAAGAAAGGATGTCGTTGTGATAACACAGGAGAATCGTCACTTAAGGCTCTCCTAGGAGTCGTTCTCCCATTGTTACAAAACATTCTTTCTGAATTGTGTTGTTGCTGCATATCGACAGTTTGTTGTCTGTATCTCGAATATGGAGAATTTCCCGAAGACTGTCTCAAACTAACAGCCTCTTGACTGACGATACTCTTTGAAATTTCAGCACTTGTGGGACTCTGACCACAGTAGACTTGATGCTCTGCCATTAGACGCTGTCAATTCACGCGGGCAGTCGTTTCTTCTTACAATATTTTCCAATTAGAAGCGATGTAGCGTGACCATGTTCAAACTTATTCACTAAGTACACGTTAAGACAAGATTTTTATCAATATTGCTGGAGAAAAAAAAAAGGCAAAACGTTAATACATTACTTTGATAATAATCTCAGAGGTTAATCTACTTGCGCTTTTGCGGTGGAAAACATAACAGCTATTAAAAGATGTCGCTTTAACGATTTTAAAAATTCCCTGAGCGCACCTTCTTCAGAGACAAGATGTCATATAAATCGTGCTTCACAATGCGTAAGTGCTACTAGGAATAACTATATATACTCAACTCAAACGTTTTCTGTAAACTGAAGTTTTTTGCCTGCTTCAAAAAGCGTCGCGATGTCTCGCATTCGATGAAAACGTATTTAATATCGAAATTACATCTAATCTCTAGATTGTGTATTCTTCTCTTCCAAAAACGCACACAGAGCTTCTGAAAATCTTGCTCGTGCACGTCGTAGTCACTTGAAACTTTCACAATAGACGAGCACAATTTATTTGTACAGTCGCGACCAACCTTTAGCCTATCTGTCGCAGACAAAGACATCGTGGTCCCTCGTGGTATTCAAACACACAACCGAATTACATCAATTATCTGATACTGACTAATAGACCCTAAGATGAGCTCCATTTCGAATTCCAGACAATTTTCCGTCGGTACATCACCGTTCGGCGGTCGCTAATTGGACAGGAAACATTTCGATTTAAGTGCTTGACGATCAGTGACAACAGAAAAAATTCGTCACTGAACCACCGACTTGCTACTGCGACTTCACTGAATCTTTTTTTCAATTTATAAACACAGTTCCTTCTAATTAGCCTACTGAAGCATCGTCCGTTCGTTTCTATTATACTTTCAAAGTTATTCTCCGACAACCGACCGCACATCATAAATTATTTACGTGTTAAGGCATCTACTCTTTGAATTCCATTCTCTGTAGTGGCCTCAACGGCTGTTGCCTGTTGTTATTATTGAATTAAATCGGAGAGTGGAATATAAACTATCTCAGCAGACTTTACCTATACCCTAAAGGCCAACTCAGACAGCATCGCGTTCCTAAATCTAACCTGCTGCCTTCATCAACGGTGTTTGGATAAGACTGGCGTTCAAACTCAATAGGTTTAATTTAATGAATTCTCCTTGGGGATTGACTTGACTCATAAGTTCTATTAATAAGTGTTTTAAACCTTTTTAAGCTTGGAATTTCATTCAAATATTTTTTCCTTAGGTAGGAGACACGAGATACTAATGCCTGCTGTTGCCTGTCGACCGGGCCGCCTCGTATTGTTGTAATCTCCGAGAGAGATGAAATCCAATCCTGCTCGTCAACGGCCGAACATAAATAAACAGACATTCCGATCTGACCACGGACCTTTTTTCTCTACCTAGTCGAGTTTTATTCAATTTATTATTTGTTATCATCGCGCCAGCGACGGCCATTATCGTTCTTCATTGTTTTAACGAATTCCTTTCTTTTAAGCAAGACCAAAGAACCAGAAAGTACGTAAACAGTCAAAAAAAAAAGATCGAGACTTGCCAAGAATTTCTTACGCTATCGGTAATCCGATATTATAATAAAATCGTTTACAACGTAGTTATTGCGCTGAAAATTTGATGATCAGCAAATTTTGGCATATTTATCACAAATATAAATCAGTTAACTCATCATTCTTAATCATATCATCACTAATCATACCAAAATCGCTACTTAGCAATAAGTACTCGGGTTCTTTTAATTAAATATCCGTCAGCACTGGGTTGATTAACATCGTTTTTTTTTTTAGGGAGACAAATAATAACTCGCAATTATAGTTAAAAAATATTGTGTTTAAAGAGTAAAAATTACATATCATTATTCCATCGGACTCGTCTTTTATCATTCCCCTAAAGCAGACGGTTTCGATCGATATAGCATAATTGAAATATTTCACATAACTAAAATCTACTTTTAGATTACCAATCTCCTATTTTTTCACTGTTATTAGGACCTATACTGGAACTACCGGTAATCATTTACAGAATATTTCAATTTACTTCATGCTAATGAAACGGACAGTTGTACAAAACAACTGCACTTTTCTAAACAATTTAATTAAAAAAGGTTGGACGTAATAAAACTTTACTTGCTCAACCTACTAAACCAGGTGCACGTTGTATAATGAATTGATAAGGAATTAGTATATTGAAAAGCTGCAATAATCCACGTAGTGGTCATGCAAAGGCGGAAGTTCGCAATAAGGTTATGCATTGTCTGCATATTAGTAGGTTGACTGCAGGAAATAAACTGCTTGTCAAGTAAGATCAATGAAATGTACTGAAAAATAGGCCTGCGGCGAACAGTTTGAAATTCTACACATTCCACAATGTATTACTATAGCGATCGATTATTATTCTTGGACTATGTGTAATGGATATGATCGTCTATATTACATATACTACATTGTAGTAAGTACACGTGATCATTTTTCGAGATTACGGACTGCAGTTTTTATAGAGCTATATATGGTACCATATACCATAAAGGGAAAAATAATACATAATAATAACGATAATAATGATTATGCCGCTCTACGTGTGAACACCTTCTCTCGCACACTGTCTTTCATTATAAAAAAAAGATACTGCCGTTTCCTGTCACACTACACTCAATCACGACAAGCAAACAATGTATTCTATTCCAAACAGTTCTAATTACACCCGCAAAACCTATGCTCTTCAACTTCTGCTAAAGTTATTTAAATCGATAAATGTTGCCTGGTATATTAACAGTGGAGTTTCCAGTCAGGTCAAATCTTGTGTACTGTACTTCAATTTTCTAAAAATACTACTTAGAAATTCAATAGGGAGGGAGTTGTGAGTTCAATACGGAGTTGTGGGATCTGTCGGAAGGATAATAAATTTCATATCTGTAAAAGTCAAGCTTCTTGTTTATATTGCCTACATATTATATGGTTCAGGTAAGGGCTAAGGCTAAGGCTAAGATCAATTTCAAGAAATCTTTCTCAATACTCTCAGCGCACTCAATTTTGTAAACAACCGCTGGGTGATAAATGCCTGAAGAAAAGACCTACACCGAAAACCAATTTCGTCTTACCAGCACAGCAATTCAAAAATAGATATTTGCCGCTTTAATGTACGCTTTTCTAAATCTTAATGACTGTAATACTAACGGAAGATATGATACAAATATTATACGATGCCTTTCGAACACTTGTACTTCCTAATAACTCGAATTGACATTGACTATAAAGTTCGGCCAAGAACTAATGATGATCAAGATAGATCTGTGGAATTTAGTAAATTCTTTGCCAATGCTAAAGAGCGCAAACAGTTGTTGACAAACAGAATGAGAGCAAAGAGGGGGCGAAAAAGAAGAAATGGAACGATATGTAAGGATAGTAACGAAAGGGTGAATGTGTTGGAGCCCGATCGAATTCGAAATAATACCAAGAATAAGATGAATAAATAGTCTTGTTTTGTGTAAATGTCTTCTAGGAGTTTTCGCCTGTTTTTTGATGTTAGTTAAATATTCATAATCGTGGTTAACCAAAAAATTCCCTAACCAATAATTCTCAAAATGACAAATCTGAACCAGTATGACGTGCGCGCTCCAACCGCGATGAAATTACATCAACACTATAGTCGGTAACTTCCCATTAGACTGATAAAACTCATCTGCCAAGTAGGTCGAGAATGCCCGCATCTCACTGAACAAGGAATGCGATCAACATGTCTTAGTTGGCGACTAAAAACGTCTATGAAAACAAGCGTAACGTAACTCGAAAAATATTTGTCATATTTTGTTAAAGCAACAGCGGATGACGACTACACTAAGCACCTGTCAAGGTATGGTAGAATGATTGGTCTCTGTGGTTAATAGTCTTTAGATAACATCTGTACACACCTTGCATCACCTAAAAATACCACAGGCCACAGCATAATGTAATATCCTGTTTTTTTATATATACCTCACTTGTTTATCAGGACTCCAGATAGTCCAGGCCTGCCTGCCTACATTTAAATAAAAATCCATGGAATTCGGAGACGTTAACTTTAGTCTATCTTCACCTAAGAATGGGAATCGCCTAGAGCCTGAATAAGATACAATATCCCAACATCATATACTGGTTAATCTTCACATATGTACCAGAATATTACTGTAGTAAACAGGTGGTGTTCGTGAAAATGATGATAAATGGACTCATTTAGCCGCATTCCTAGACTACCAAGTACAGTAGTTAATTAACGATGGGGATTGAAATAGCTGCCATTAAATGCCACGTAATACAAGTTGAGTAATGACTTTGCGAAAACATGCAATAGAAGAAGTAAATTAAACTATAAAGCTGCTGGCTTGGTAATGGGAAACTATGACGCAACCCTACCGCAGCATGCGTAAGTAAGCTTTCAAAAACAGTTAAAACAAGCGGATAACACGTACTTGCAAACCAAATTCTATAACGTCAGCACTTGAATGTCAAAAGAATGTTGAAATTACAATTTTGGTAAACGATGTTATGCTCAAAATGTTCAGGATGATTCAATTAGCATTACCTCATGTGAAGTATGCCAAAATGATATTTCCGTTGCAAATATCAGATAAACACTTTGCCATCAGTCGTCACCCGAACATACTCGGTCAACGAGTTAAAGTGGAATAGTTAAAGGTAGATACATTAAATTGCATGCGGTTGACAACTTCCCAATAAGTTTCTCCCGCAGTCTTCCCCAACGTAATGTAAAATGTAACCGCACCAAAAGAAAGAATGAATGAAATGAAATATCATCTACGAAGGGAACAAACATGTTAATCGGGTTAAGATAGCTCTGTGAGATACGCCAGATAAAATGGCAAGTGACGATTGGATGGAAGACATTCCAGGCATGCTTCTACTGCAGATTAAATAGCACAAACTTCTAGATCACGTTTCATATAATTACAGGGGACATGTATAGTATTTGATGACACTTTATAAAATTCATGCGATTTGATCTAAGTTATGTCACGAAAGGCCAAGTACCTATTCAGACGAGAATCATTTACAAGACCTACTCACCAGAAGCTATGCTTGATCTGTTGTGATGTACAAGCACTTCACATCCAACCAGTTGACATAATAAAACTGCGGGATAAGGTCAAGAGCTATAATTTAAACGACCCTAAAAGAGATAATGTTAAGTAATGTAAAATCGAATGAACCACTGTAAACTACTTTTCACTTGGTGCCCTTATTTTATTATTGCATCGGGAGACTTGGTTTAAAAGTGCAGTACTGTATACTATACAGAGATAAGAAAAGATTGGTTTCCATTATAAAAGGAAAAAATTACATAAAAGTCATTGACCTATACGTTACCCAGAGCTAGATGAAATTTTCTGGAATTACATACGCCAGCACCAGAACCTCCGAATATATATGTGCCTAATGTTTGAAATCAATCAAATAAAACCAAGATTTATACAATTACAATTGGATCTTTGTGCACAAAATATGGCAAATAAAACACCCCTGGCGAATGATTCGATACGTATCTTATATAGCTGGTGAGGAAGAAATTAAATACGTCCTCGTTAAAGTACCGAAGCGCCTCCGACAGTAAAAGTTTATTTTACGACTTTTTATGATTACAACAACCGACAACTTTGATAGATATATTTTCGGGCAAATGAAAACAACTTGGTGTGGGTGAATAAACAAATAACAAATAACAAATACAGTTCGTTCATCATGTTTGTGAGGTAATCGAGGCAGGAGGCGAGCGAGTGGAATGTGAGGTATGAGAACAGACGATGATTAATCTGATTGTTATCCAAGAAAAATTTAATTTACTCACTGCGAGTTCAACTGAAAAATTTACGCGGTAAAATGAAATGCATGAGAGGAACGACCTGGTTAAGCTTGCTGAATACGGCCAACTAGAATGTACTTTAATTCTTAAGTATAGAATTACTGAGTTAGTGAACGAGGAAGAATGTGGGCGTATACTGTGACCTTGACAAGACCGCTATTGAATTATTAGAAAAAGGGCATATTCGACTTCGATGATGAATAATATTATATGCGTATATGACGTTGACAAGTTATTTTGAGATAAATTTTTTTATATGAAATTGGACCTGTGTTTGAGTGTATCTAACGGTATTGTATTACTGTAATAGAACAACTCAGCAAACTACCTATACATATGCAGTAAATCTTGCACTAGACGTATATAATCCATAAACGCTTATCGAAACTTGCACTGTCTGTAATATCACGAATGCTAACGTTTGCAAAATGAAGTAATTGTGACAAGCTTGCAATATTTGATCTTACTAGACCCTTTACTAATTTTGCTGCATACACTCTATGAACGAACTCCAGTGATTCCCAACTGGTGTACTATGGAACGATTCAACCAAGGTTTCAAACGATACTCCCTTACTTAATTACAGTGGAGCGATGTCCAACGAACTACATACGATACGCACGCCCGCTTATCGCCAAAATATTTCTTTCATGAATTTCCCTCCCGACACCGAAACCCAGCGGAAACTACGGATTCCGGTTGGGAATTATTGCCCTTCAGGGTAGTCCTAGGCAACCAGGGTGTCATTCCGGTCACGTTTTCTAAGCCAACTCACATATAAACCTAACGATTAAGACACAGTCCCGATAATTCCTTTTTTACATTCCTTCGAAACTGCTGACAAGATCGATCAGAAGTCAAGATAAACGCCGGATAGTAGACTTCAACGCGAGAAATGGCAAGCTGAGTCCTGTCATTAAACAAATAAAATGACCCGCGGAAAGAATTCCTTTTAGGAACGAAATCTCTTTCAGATGGTAATCATGTGATAGTTAAGTTACGGATCAATGTAGCAAACGGTAATGACAAGTTTTGCGTTATAAAGAAAGCGAAGGACAAAGGACGTTTTGCACTCTTGCTAAGTAAACAGGACCACTCTGATTGTCTATTTACCAGGCGTTTGTGGAATGTGTGATGTGTGAATTCCTTATACCTTCGGTTATTTCGTAATGATCGACCTCGCAACGTAAACAAAGGAATAGTTCCTATACTGTGATATACCCCCTAGATATGACGGAACAAAACGCACATATCTGTAACAGCAACAGACGAATTTTTCAAAGTATACATCTCCAGGGATACGAATGTATGGAATGATATTTGGAATGCACAGAAATATCATAATCTCTGCCTATTCTATGGGATTAAATTGTTGTCAGCGGAAAAATTCCAACGCCAACACACAATCCTAAAATCCTAAACAAAATCATCCTTGTCGGTAGACCGTGTGAATCCATCCACCTTCAATAGTATCCAGTCAGAAACACGTATATATTTACGATTTCATTGGAAATCTTGCTATGGAATGTTATTGTTTCGGCATTTGAGACCCAGTTATATTGTTACATAATAAATTCTTCCCGTGATTCGTCTACTATGTAGCGTTGTCAACACTCGTCAAAAGAAAGGACAATGAAATACAGAGACGAAAGGCTGGCCCGCAGGGCGAGTAAGGAACCAAAGAAATATGCGAAAAATTCCAAACTTTTGCTGACGATGGATGACACGATTATTGCAACGAATTAGCTAATCCATTTGGGTAAACATTGTCATATCAAACAAACTAAAAACCTCAAATACTGATAATTATCCAATGTTAAATACTGTACCGCAATTCCGCAATAACTCGCAACATACAAAAGGGAAAGTATATGAGCGAACGAATGAACTCTGACCTCACGATTACCACTAAAGATGCAAGTAATTATCATTCATTACCCCACCAAAAGTTTACTGATTACTGATTACTGAAAGTTTACTGATTACTGAAATTACTGATCCTGTCTTCTCAGTATGTATATGACAGACTTCATATTAAGAATGATACAATATAAATTCTACCACGTGGCTATTTAAACAACTCGCAACAGAATCGTTTACACCTTTACTTGCCTCAACTATGTATCAATATTTACCTTAACCTTAACTCAGGTAGATTTTATAAAGTTTTATTGCGTCTTCAACGAACGAAAACTCGATAGCGAATGAAAGATCATCCTCGCTAAAAATAGATGTATGAGCAGTATCGACATCAGTTACATACTGTATATATCCATATGGTGATTACGATGCATTTTAATGACACTTAGAGGGCGGGGGTAATACATGTAGATATATATGATATGCTTACGTAGATGTAAATTGATATAATAGGCCTGATAAGGAATTTCTTTCAGTCGGTTTGTTTGATTCTCTGTCGCATATAAGAAAAAACACCACCTAGGGTAAGAAGAATTTTTTTTTAAATGTAATAACAGCTTGTTTGTATCATTATGCAGTAATAGTTATAATAATATATACATTACAGGTGGATTCGGATAATCGCGATATGGGTAAAGTTGGGGCTGTTTACAGTAAAAATAAATAACGTATATGGGAAAATCCAGACACATGTAAAATTATCCCATAGAAATTAAATAGAAGCCATTAAGTAAAAGAGTATACTTGCGTCGTATTTTATTACTGATACTATAGAAAATTTCTAAGCTATTTAAGAGAGAGGGAGGCACGGCCTAGAAAACAACACCTGTTAACACCGTTGGTCGCATTTTGTGCTGTAACCCAGTATAGAGCGAAATACTTTACAGCCTTTTCTCTAACCTCACGCTGTGGTATGGCCAATAGTTGTGAACAAGATTTATAGGATCAAATATTAAACGAAGTGGTGTGACGCCAACAGAGGTCAGGAAATAAATCTTCATATATATCGCAGTTACAAAGTCTTTAGCGGCCAACCTTCACTTACAAAGAACTATTGTACTAATCTAGACTGGTCTCTAACGTACAAGAAATTACATTACATCATATCATTAAACACTCGAAACTCACTGTAAATTACAAATTAAAACAGCAATTTTGAACAATGTTTTGATTGTTTGCAGTGTTATTCTCTTGAGACTAGTATGTAAAAACGTCCACGCGGCGAGCTCTATACATGCATGAACAAAATACCGTAGTCCAAATGTTTCTGAGATGTGATTTGCTCTATTTATCTACCACTATACGCCGTCATAGAATTACAGTATAAATTTTTTTTTAAAAGAAAACACACCTGTGCTAGTGCCCAAGGGGGAAGGGGGATTATCACCACGGCCGTATATAGATTGGGTAAGAAGGGAAGTTTAGCCATATGCCAAAAGACAGGCGTCCATTCACACATGTCGGGAAAAGGAAATAAAGCATATAGAGTTATAGACTCTATACAAGGACTATTGTGAAGCAAAGCACTGCATAGTTGCTTCATATTAGTGCCCATGCTTAGGTTCTGCCCTAAGCGCAGTCAAAGCTTGCTACGGTCATGATTTTCACTTCTCACAATAAATGTTGGTCACCAGGTGGACAATAAAATAATATCACTGAAACTGAAATCTCCAGGCCTCTCCAGGCCTATTCAGATTTAGTGTATTAATACATACAAACGAGTTGGCAATCTTCAAAATTAATAGCTTAACGCATCTCAATAGGTTCATGCTACATCTGCAAGTCTCAGCAATACCTATCATTATCGAAGTGCAGCTTACAAACCGCCTCTTTAGAAATGACGCCATGTGTTTGACCTCTGCCCGTACACAAAATAAGTAACTAAAAATAACTAACTACTAGGTTCTTAGTTAGGTGTAAGCTCCATAATGATGTCATCGTATTATTCAAACTAACGACTTGAAAAATAGTGGTAGGTTTCCCGTGTATGGCTAACTGTCTATAATGACTCATCGGGAATTTTTTTTTTTGGTTTGCAACACGGGGCTAACCACTGTATTCGATTATGGCGGTCGTCTCCAATGGATTTCTTTGTTATTTATTCATACACGGCTATTATTAAATTATAGAAATGATCGCTAGACAGAGTGGCCCTTGAAACATTACCATAAAGTCTATAGAGAGCGGGTTTTGGAAAACCAGTCTGCTTTTGCTAAATTAACGGGATTTAGAGAGAACAATCGTCAATAAATCTTCAATAACCAATACAAGCCAAATCGACAATATTTTCCTCCAAGTAAACAATCAAATGTCTAGTTCAGCGACTGTTAACTAGAATCTAAGTCAATTTTGAATTCCATGTCCATTCCAAGGACCTACGACGTTACTCGACACGTTCAGAGTATGGGGATTATACAACCAAAAGTCTCAAAATCGTGATACAGAATTTCATGTTTTGGTTTTGGGTGAAAATCTTAAATCTTAACCATGGCAGTGATGTTGACCAAGATTACGTCAGTTCCGTCAGCAACTTTCCGCAACACAAAGTCGCTATATTTAAGATGCAATTCAGATACGTTATCAGGCATCCTTCAAATGAATCACGTTGTATTAAACATTCTTGTTGTATTTCTAATAACTGAAAAGGTCTTATTCCTCAACTTCTTCCTATAATACTTATCTAGCTCACGAAAATTGAAGTTAGAACTATAGTCAATCATGCGCTACGCTAACACTTTGGGGGTCATTTCCAAAAACTTCGGATATGATTCAGCTCACATCATAGGGATCGTTTTTTTCTTTCTGAAAAATCGTGTTTCAACGAAATTTGTTTTCGTGAGATTTGGAAGATAACTCGCAATTTTACGACAAATTTCGTGACTAGAACTTCAGTTTTCGGAACATCCAATGATCGGGTTTCTAACCAAGCGAAAAACCACATCCTAACACCAGTAATATTTTCAAAAACATGCTTGCAATTTTAAAAATGTCAATATTATAGTACAATAGAGTACCAGAAGCGAATCAGTGAATACCTAATGAGTTTAAAACATATGATTAGGATTGCCATATACCCCGCCTGTCTCCGAAGTAAATATTGGCCCTTATACAGTGGACGGCGCTTATTATGATCGCTTCGGGACAGTTATTATTTTGATAAAAATAACTCACTGATAACATTAAGGGAGTGATATGAATATGATATAAATATGTTTTGTTACCGATTGATCTTGGAGGCAATACCAGATTGATAACATTATCTTCGATAGTGATAAGTGGCGTCCACTGTATTTACGTTTGAATGAATCGGAAATCTTTATAATAGCATAAATGTTTAGAATAACAACTAAAAAAGGAAGCAGGATATTGACGTGAGGTGTAGGTGAAGCATTTAGTATCTTAGTGTCGTCAATTGATGTCAAAAAGAAGTTCTAGGCTGATGAGCGAGGCATTAACGTAAGTATTGACAAGTAATCCTCTTATGTACCGAATGTTCCATTTGAATAGCCGTAATACGCATATACACACTCCTGTGACGCAAATCGAGTGCTAAGGCAGATTGATTAGCAACGCTCACCTGGTTCGCATTAGTGACATTCCAGTCTAATAATAACGAGCGCGGTACACAAAGTAAAATTCAAGGTCACAATGTCTTGTAGAGGCCGCGAATAAAACCGTTTTCCCCGCATAACTGCCGTTATCTTTGTATATTTCTAGTTTTCAGCGTGTTGCGTGGCTAAAGCTGTGCTAAAGGTAGTTGAATAGAAACTGATAAAAAACAGATTTGAGGAAAGGCCTAGTAGAAAATGCACCACTGGTAATTACACACTGTACAAATTTTGTTGCTTTTTTAACGCTGCACTCTGGCGGTACAGTACCCCATTGGTTATGAATATATAGATATATACTGTCTGTGACACAAGTTATTTCATACGGCTAGGCTAGGCTAGGCAAATAGTAAACATTATTTTAAGCAGATATATGAAGCAAATGTTTAAACGAAAATAGACAAATATACTACAGTACCATAATCTGCCTCATGAACAAATATAAAATATATCTGCAATTGGCGGAATGGCAAGTATTACTCCTGGCCAGTAATTAACCTACTCTCAACTAAGCTAAATCTAATTGCAATAGGACATAGGAGGACTTCCTAATCCAGCAAATATCGAGAACTCAAACTACCAACTGTACTGTTTCATGTAACTAGAATTTTCAAATTGACTAACTAGTCCCTCTAATTAACTAAGGGAGCTATCTAATCATCGCATACGTGATTACAATCAGCATGGACGTGCGGAATGTCGAGGAATTATACCAATCTTATTTCCGTTATGATTATATCTGCGAACCACTTATCTCCACTTTTTCTCGCGTTAAGAGGTTGGCTGAGGGGTGAATCGATTCTGATGACACCTTCAACCGATTACAACAGCACATAAGTTTATTTGACGAACATAACTTGCGTTTACTTAAGACAACTACAGAGTTTACAGTGTATAGAACATTTTTGGACATTAGATGGAGATTTCCCGGGATGTTCAATACGGTATTCTCGCACTTATCGGAACCCTTAGGGAACACAGGTAATCAAAAGTAGTACAGAGCAATATACTGTAATGTTTAATCTTTACTTCTCCTGAAAGGTGATCATTGTTTGTACTGAGTTTTGCTCTTATGAATACTTCGAATTCCTTTTACGCTCCACTGGCCGTCGACAAACTACGTAATCAAATAAATAAGTATTCCGGCTTTACTCAATATCGTCCTCTGTCGGAAACATAATGAATTGAACAACTAGCAAAAAGATCACACACTTTCTTGTATTCAGGAAATGCTGATATATAAATATATACATACAGTATATTGCTACATGCGGATATAACAAGGTGCTATTATAAAAGCACACATCTATCTTTCTGTGCTATAATACTGATAAACAAACGGAATGCTGACAATATCAGTCACGTACTAATCCTGAAAGCTTAATGACACGCTTGACTTGATGCACCGGCCATACTGCCAACTTGCGAGAGGTTTATTTCACCGAAGTGTGCCATATATAAGTTAGGTCTAAAATGATATTAAAAAAACTTATACGGAAACAAAACTTGCAGTCGCAATAAGTACGAACAATATTTGTGCTACAGTAGATTACCTAAGAAGCTGAGGTTTCTAAGTTGTGGTATATAGTGAAAACACCAAAAAGACAATCAATAATAACCAGAATTGTACACAATTATGCAGAACTCCCGTTGTTGTCACATTATCACCGCTAGCACCCCCCGTGCTCAGATCAATGCAGTGTATCATCTACATCAGCGCTCTTCAAACTTTTTGGCGTCACGGAGCCCCTGCATGTTTTCAGTGAATCTCACGGAACCCCTCTTTGTTCAAAAGTTATAATCATTCCCCCTGTAGCATGCGGAACCCCTCCATATGCCATATTCCGTACTCCATATTCCGCGGAACCCCATTTGAAGAGCGCTGACCTACATTCTAAATTGCATGTGATTGGCAGCAAACTATAGATGTGCTACACACAGATACATGCCAATAACCTGCGCTGAATTTTCAAGTCAACAGCACTGACTTCAGGTTCATCAGCACAGGAAGGTCTGTTACTTAATAAAGACTCATCATCTCCAGATGGAGTATTTTGGGACCTTGCCTTATACGCCTTGTTACCAGAAGGAACAACACCAAATTTGGTTGAAGTCGGACCAGATGTCCAGAAGAGAAAATGAACAGATTTTACGTCGTTCACAAAGATTGCAAGATTCATATAATTTCAGGAGCGTGGATAATGAATCTAAGAGGGTCCCAAGAATCAGTATTGCGCAGGTCTCATCTACAAGGCAATCAATGTTATAATTTATCCCTTCTAGCTCATCACACATGAGCTGAAGAGTCACAGCAACAATAAAGATGAGCAACTAGAAAATTCTATTATTGAAAGCATATTTTTATTGACTAAAAATATTTTCATTTAGCATGATTTGGCAGTGTAAAGTCAAGAAAAGGAAACCAGCACCCAGGCTACATTATTTAGAATCATACCAAACCACATTACCACAGAGAAACAATTACAATGTACTTGTCAGTAGGTTATGCTTAAAATTAGGAATGACATTTAGAATGAAATACTCTAAAAATATACAGAACAAGAACAGTTTCCGCTCAATTCGTTCCAGGTTGCAGCAAGGTATTGAGGACTTAAAAACACCATATCAAAACATGGCATGATAAATCCAATGGAATTGCAAAAGAAGTTATGTACACTTCACAGAACCTCATTCATCTTCTTTGTCCTTTTTCTTTTTTTTCTTCTTCTCTTTCTTTTTCTTCTTACTCTCAGGAGACTGAGTTAAATATAGATCAGAAAAAAATAATGGAAACATGCAGATAAAGAGTGCATTTGCATACACTGGTGACTTCCATGATAACCATGAATATCATGCAATTAGTTTCACCAGTCTTTCACAGGTGAGACAGTTTCAATAACTCAAATTCATTAATTACAAATTCTCACCTGCAACATACTAGCATCTGTCGATGCAGCTGTGGTGTTCAATGTTTCATCAGCTACTGAAGATGCTGTTGATTTTTCTAAAGCATCTTTGTCCTTTTTCAATTTCTTCTTTTCTTTTTTTTCTTTCTTCTTTTTCTTCTTGAGTTTAGTTTCCGAATCTAAACCGTAAAATTTATGAATAAGGCTACTTACCATTCTTAATTACAAGGCATATTTCAGTCAGTCTTTCGTCAAATAAAAAAAAGGAACAAGATACAGAAGAAAACAAGACTTCGAAATAGTTGGGCTACACTAACTACAGCGATTTAAATTATGTGCAGAGTCTAAGCGCAAATGTGTGACTATAAAAAGTTTTTGTTAGCAAAGAAATGAATGGAAATCAATTGCTACACCTACCCGAGGTAACTGGTTCTACTTTAGGAGGCTTAGATATGACTGCAACCGCTGCCTCGGAGGAAGCTGAAGAGCTTTCGCTAGCAGGACGCTTACGCTGAATGAAAAACAGTTCACTGTTAGGAGACATATGCAATCTAAATAATAAACTTGAAACAACCTACTTATTGTAGTAAATATTGACAGTTTAATATGCCGATTCAGAAACGAGGAATTACTTCATCATAATTAAAATATGAGGATTAATATCATCACCATCAGCATAAGGAAAATAACATATTTATATATTTTAATAGATAATACCTTTGTCGCGAGCTGTTCTTTCTTCACCTGCTCTTGTAAATCTATTTTTGCATCGGCAGAGATGACCAATGATTTTTCAACAGCCGGTATCGAAGTTTCTGGCTGACTATATATAACAATACTTTGTTATTCTTCCGCGATAATCTGAGTCAACGCAGAGAAGAAAAAAAGAGTGCTTACGAATAATCTTTGTAAGAGGTCATCCAATCTTTTGGAGTATTTTCATTAGGCTTTCCAAACTTTCCTAGGAGGCCCGACTTCATCATATTTTTTTTCATCACCGCCTAAGACAAATACAAATTTTTCAATCACTCGACTATCAAGCCCAGCATTAAAATTGAAGTGCGCTACGGTGATTCAAAAAATTTCAAATTCACACTTCAATACTAAATATCTGATCAACACTTTCTAGGAATTAAGGATAAAAACTGCAATTGAGATTTTGGATATGTAGTCATCTACCTTAGGTCCCAAACCCCATTTTCTGGGGTAAGTGTCCCGTTCCATGATGACTCTTTTAATCTTTGCTACAACTCCGTGATCACATGTGGATATCACCGCAGTTGTCATTAGTGCAATAGCTAGTGAACGATACAAAGTGGAGTGAGAAGAAAACAAAAATTGAATATTCTCACATGACAAAAACCACTCATTCTCACCTAAACATATTGCTTCACCCTTGGTTGTTATCGCTACAATTTCTTCGTTGATCTCGATTCCATCTTCATATCTCAGAAGTCCCGGCAGCATCAATTTAGCACCGTAGCAAACGGCATTCACCTTATATTTAGCAGCAAGGGAAAGTTTAAGCAAAAAGACAATCTAATTACATAGATAAAGTCCACATGAAACAGTATTACCATAAGATTCAGATTGAACAGATGTAAGAAGAAAATAAGAATCTTTAAGGAATATATTTCGGGTGAAATAACATGAAAAGCAGTGTGCTGATAAGTAAATAGTAAGGTTCGGTAAAAACCAAAACCAAAAATGTTCATTGAGTAATCTGAATATCAACTTTGAGTAAGTTTCAATTAGATCAGCAGAAATCACACAACTTACAGCACTGTCTTTTAGGATTATTCTTTTATGTGAAACAAGCAACTTCTCCAATGGACTAATAACCCTTCTGAGATAGCTCTCATCCTTGTGGTGTTCATATAACCATTGAGCATCCAGCACATCATGCATTGTAACTAGACCCGCCTGAAAAATATCAATTTCTTATGTGAACTGGAGACCATATACATATTAAACGCACAGCTCTTAAGGTAGTATCTGAAGGTAACAGTCCGAAGAAGCATCGCAAGACCTACATTTTCTGAAACGATTCCAGAACGCACTCGTCTGAGTTCTTGCATCTGACCCCCGACACCAAGCAGCAAACCGAGATGTACGCACAACGTTCTGACGTAAGTACCGGCTTCGCAGCTAATCCAGAACACACCTAAAATGTAGAAGTTACAAATTGTTAGAAAGGTTCTTCGCTGGACACTCATAACACGAGCTCAACAAATTGGATTTTCTGATATTTTCTAGCATACTTCAACCCTGCACCAATCACCACACAGACTGAGCGCAGTTCTCAAAATAGTATGCAAAGGAGAATGGAGGAATTTTCTTCGGTCTTACCTAAATTCCTTTCAGAATCAAATTCCAATAGCTTGCTTTCATAAATGGTACGCACACGCAACTGCCTTTTAACAGCAGAAATTAAGGGAGGACGCTGGAACAATGCTCCGGTAAGTGTTTCAATAGCCTGTGAAGAGTTTAAAATGATAAAAAAGTGAAAATAGCAGTTGTGCTGAACTGTACTTAATGTGAGAATAACACAGACATAATAAACAATGTAGAATACTAAGAGACTAAATAAGTCTTAATTAAGTTATATTGAAAGAATTCCGTACTGCATTGTGCCGAGCTCATTTCGGTTTCACCGCAGTTTACAGAGATTCACCAAGTGTCAAAATAGAACTAATCGATAAATCTTCCATATATTTTATACCAGATACAGGCACTCATGCACTATTTTTTGGAAATAAGACAGAATCGTGAGAACTGGCAATCAGATATAATCAATTCAATCATAAATCCCGCTTTTCGAAGATTCTGTATCTCACAAGCGACGCAGTATCAGAGGAAAAACGGGCGTCAACCTCTACTGCTCTCAAATATAAATATCAGAGTCCAGTTGAGAGAACCTCTAAAGGACAAGGATAAGAATAATGAGAAAGAACTCTGAATTCAATGAATTCAAAGAACTAACAGTTGATAATTGACAATGACCTCTGAGAATGGATTGACTGGTAACATCATTTTGCAAGTTGTAATAAAATCTGGAACGAACTATCGTTTGAAAGAATGAAGAATAAATTACCCTCGCAAGTTTCAGTCGATTTTCAATAGCATCATGAAGGCGTACAATGCACACATATTCCTTACCTAAAATTGCAAGGGAGATATTTCATATTTAGGAAAAATCAAGAACTGCCATATTTCCGTTGCTATAATCCAACTTCCAGCACTAGTTAACTACTTTTCTCCTACTATTGTAATCTATGGGATTCGAGAGGCCTGTGGGACAGTGGCAATCTAGCATGAAATAATAGGTCATTTCGAATCTATTCAACTCTTATTAAACAGAACTGTTTTTTATCACTGGCTATTCACGCGTTATACACATTCCTACTCTGTATGCTAGCACAGGTAGTGCCATGATATCAGTAAAAAATTAGAGTTGACAAGACACATCAGGAGTCAGAAACTGAATATTTCATCAATTATCATGGCAACTACTGTAGTTATCCAACTTCTATCATAATGAAACTGCGCAGGTAAAAGTACCTGCTGACTGCTGGGATTTTACCAGACGTGTCGCACGTTCGACACACACAATCAGGCAACCGGTTACTTTTGGATCCAGAGTTCCACTGTGCCCAGTTTTTTCAACCTTCAATATTCTTTTTATCCATGCAACGACTTCATGAGATGATGGGTTTGCTGGCTTATCGAGGTTAATGAATCCCGTCCTACAACAATCTAAATCTTAAAATCATGCTAAACAAAAGCTCCAGAGATGAATTACCAATAAACGACGTACCGAACATACTCCTGGATGTCTCTCTTCAAAGGAGAACATCCACAGGCCAATGGCGTGTAATGATTTGTACGCACATTAAGTCTGTCATAGTTTTTAAGGAGCAATGGCCATTGCGATGTGTTGAGCTTAGGTGGCTGTTTATCTTCCGACTTAATAAAGAAATCACCTTGTTCTTGAAGTTCCTACATTCAAGATAGAACATAAGATATCTAATGTTTTCTTTGCTTTTTATTAGGGTGAATATGCTATTGATCATTTTTATCCAATATATGGAAGTCCACCACATGTTGACACCACCAAAGTGACAAACAATGTAAACCTTATGCTTAAGGTAGGCTAGGGCAATCATACAGTCCCACAAAATTTATTACTTTGCTACACCACCATGCCTGCGCAACATAACTCAATGCCATAAAATAATTGCTAGTACATTTTAGATATAATTAATATAAAAAAGTTCAGTTACTATTAAGGCATTGCACTTAATTAATTTCATTGATAATGAAGATCTGTAGAGAAAACCTGTTACTTTTCAACTTACTCCGATTGCAGTGACGTTATCAGACTTACGCTTCTTCTTCTTCGTATGGCCTAAAAATTTGGATTGAATTTTAATATGTTAAATGCATCAAGATAAATAATAATGAGTTTGCAATTGAGGACAATTTAACGAAGCATACCTTGATCCATACCTCCGTTGACCACCATGTCAAGATCTGAATAATGCCCTCGTAGGTATTATCTTAAATTTATATGAGCGCTATAAATGAGCAGCAATTTAGAACGCGCTCGAATTTTATCGTATCCTGGACATGTGCGGTACACATGGCACGCGTATGCGCATGCGCATGTGCATCACGCATTAATGGGTTCTCGCTGTGGTTCTGTGAAGTTGGCAGAATGGCAATTCATTAATGGAAAAGTTTCAATATTTTCCAGCTTAAAAAAAAAACTTTTCACGCTGTGCTAAGAAACAATGTCCTCAAATACGGATGCATACACAACACAAATATATAAAGGTTTATAATCGAAATGCCGCACGGGCACATAGTCTGTTCAAAATAGCTCTGTGGCCCACAGTTTGGGAACCACTGGCTTAGTTGAAATTAAGTTTTTTTGGTTCGCACACTTTCCAGATTCAATTGCTTTCTTTCCGTTCATTTTCTAAAACTGAAAAACCACAATTAACATCTGCTTGAACTAGAACTAGAACTAGAACTAGAACTAGAACTAGAACTAGAACTAGAACTAGAACTAGAACTAGAACTAGAACTAGAACTAGAACTAGAACTAGAATTAGAACTAGAACTTGAACAACTTGAACTAGAACTTGAAAACTAGAACTAGAACTAGAACTAGAACTAGAACTAGAACTAGAACTAGAACTAGAACTTGGACTAGAACTTGAAAACTAGAACTAGAACTAGAACTTGAACTAGAACTAGAACTTGAACTAGAACTTGTCATCAACATCAAGTTCAAGTTCTAGTTCAAGTTCAAGTTACTTGACCTTGAAGGGCCACCAACGCACGTACTGGTGCACACATCAAGTTCTTGGGAGCAAACTGGGTAACACACATCGGCGGACCACTAGCGCACACACCGGGGCACACATCGGGGTGCTACCAGCACGCAAACTGGGTAATACACACCGGCGCGCACACCATAGCACACACCGGGGCACACATCAGGGTGCAACCAGCATGCAAACTGGGTAACACACACCGACGGGCCACCATCACCCACAACGAGAGGGGGGTCGGAGTTAGGGGCACCAGCACTATACTATATAAACAATATTTATTTTAGTGTTTGTGGTGCTTATAATCTTGAACAATG